>OMLF01006657.1:31286-41617 GCA_900302615.1 Holocentrus rufus | reverse complement strand
CTATTCTGTTCATTTATTGATTAATTTATTTGTTCGACAGAGACGTCCCCCCCAAATTGCCCACATTTCATTACCTTTCAATTCCCTCTCTTCCCGCATAATTTTTAATCAATCTCCTCTCGCTTTTTAAAAATTGCTGATTTTCTGTAAGGGAATGTGCACCGGTTTACAACTCAGAGAGAGAGAGAGAAAGAGAGAGAGAGAGGGGGTAGATCAGAAAGGAAGCAGAGAGCGAGAAGGGATATCAATATTCCCGCTACTGCTGGGATCTTCAGAATGGATTTTTCTTTGCTGTTTGAATCTGACAGCGAATATTCTGCATAGCCGGGGAGCCTATTTATCCTCTGTCCAACATGGTTCTCTGTGCCAGTCACACTGAGATGATTCATACACACACTTACTTTGAGGACACACACACACACAGAAAAAATGTGCAGAGGGTTTGAGGACACATACACCCACAAGAACCACTTACACACACACACGCGCGCGCGCCCGCACAGATACATGCAAGCACAGCAATACCTCAAAGAGATAGTTTGAAGCCGACCCAAACGTGTTGCTTTCCAGAAATTGAATCAACAGCAGGTGTATGTCTGTGTATGTGCGGGCGCACGAGGGCACCGCGCGCGTGCGACTATGCGCGTGCGTGCGTGCCCCTGCCCCCGCTAACAATCATCTCAGCAAACCTGATCAGAGGCTGTCTCATTGCTTCAGAGCCACCCCGCTGGTGGGAGTGCGGCATGCAATCACACAGACACCTCAGACAAATAGGCTTCATAACTTCTCTGTAACAAACAACCACAGAGGTCTGAGCCCCTAATTCCAAATGGAATCTCCTCCACCTGTGTGAGGATGCACAGGGAACGGGAGGGGGATTTTTTTAATGTTTCGCGCGGGTCGCCATGGCGATAGCACCCACTAGACAGGACGGCGATGGCGTTTTAAGCAAAAGAAGTGTTTCCATAAGAAGTGACAGCCCGGTTTTGTTTTCAATTTCGATGTCGGAAAATAACTTGTTTATGGAAAGTGTCTGGCGGCATCACAGCTATGCAGCGCAGCATACAAAATTGAGCTGATCTGCACAACGTCTAGAAGCAAATTGGGGATCCTGCTGTCGGTTCACAAGGAAAAGTGTTCGTGCATGTTTGACTGCCACAGGTTTTAAAGTGCTCCAACCAACATGCACTGCAACACCCCTGGGGAGGGAGCCACAAGGATCAGTACCACCAGGGTTGGGTCAGATGTTTTTGAAATGTAGCCAGTTACTGAATACAAATTACATGGCAGTTTTTGTAATTAGTAACATAATCCATTGGATTACAAAAAAAAAAAAAAAAAAACTAATCTGAATACTTTTGGGTTACTTTTGGATTACTTCAAAATCAAACTGAAAATATTGCACTTTGTACAAAAAATGGATGTAGCCATACAAATTTGAGTTCCACAAATATTATTTTTTCTCTTTAAGCATCTCCCAACATTTTCTATGCAAATAAAATGCATTTTTCATATTCAGTATTTACAGTTGGTCAAGTCACATTACCCTTACAAAAACAGTGCTGGTACAAGCTGCAGGTGTACTGTGTGTTTTCTACAACATGTGGGATGCTGCTTCTTTTGTGTGTTTGTTGCTTCTGTTTTTTAATCAAAGGCAACATGGAGGACTTTGCCCTTGTAATGCAAGAGGAGCACTCACTCAAGATGTTCATCTTCCATTTTCAGTGTAAATAAAACGGAATCAAAACTTGGTTATCCTTAAATCCTTATCCTTATCATTGACAAATACAACAACAGAACAAAAACAAAAATGAGTTAAGTCATAATTAACAAAACTTACAACTTACAGTAGAACATATTCAGCATTTTTTAAAGAAGTAATCAAGTAATCCTTGACAATGTAACTATAATCTAATTACACATTTTTTCAAATGTAACCTTGGCTGATTATAGTTACTTATTTTTTGTAATTTGATTACATAATCCAGATGACATTTAATCCATTACTACGCAACCCTGTTAGCTACCAAGTCAATACAAAAATTGTGAAAGCCAAATACAAGTGTTTTATCAACACAACTTCATATCTTTTTTCCCTCTTGTTTCTACTCTAATTTATATTTCAATGCTTGAAACACTTGAAGTTGCAGCCATGCTTACAGGACTGTCAGTATGAGAGCACATAATTATACCCTTGTGTTTGTTGTGACAGCAGGACATTTCATACAGTTCCTCTAATTTGAAATGATTGTTTTGCTTTGTTTTTTATTTGAAGGCTACAGGCCAGCGTTGCACTTGTTATTCAGCGTTCCTGCTCTAATGTTGCCCAGATATTTCCATTTACTTTTTTTTTTATTTTTGATATGAAGTTTTCAGAGGAGTGTGTGTGTCCTGCATGAGATTTCTGTTTTTGTTGTGATATTGAATTAGGCACCAAGAGCTGTGGAGTATCACTGGTGTTTGGCATCAACTTCCAAAATTCTGGGTATCGTGACGTCCTTACCCATAGCTGCTTCACGCAAATGGCAACACTGATCTTCTACAGCTCCCGCAAATGCAACACCAGTATTGAACTTCCCAGAACAATGTTTTACCTGAACCCCCCTCCATATATTTCTCCATCAAGAATAACCTAACAGCCGAAATCTCAGCACCGTCAATGTCAACATCAAAACACTTACCAAGTTATTTCACTCTTAGAACTCTCAAAAATACTTAGCATTCCTCCGGCGTGAGAAATCTCCTCACCAATACTGCAACATCAAGACACTTGCCAATGTTATTCCACCATCAAAACACTCACAAACTCATTCCTATTTCGTACGACTCGTCATCAAAACATCCACCCAAAACAACCTTCAAAGTTACTCCAACTAAAAAAAAAAAAACAAAAAAAACAACCCAACATCACTCCAAAAATCCAATCATCCCAACATGTAAGGTAAGCATTGTGGTATTTTCTGTAAAAAGTGCATAATATTCAACAGATTTCTGATGTGACTATTCTGTAGCCTCTGCAAGCTGTTGGAATAATTGGTATTGGAATAATTCATCATTGCCTTCCCCTTGCTTTTGATATGCAACATACCAGTCGAGTGCGGAGAATGTAGCGTGAGAATCGGACCAAAATGAAAGCACAAAAACACATCGTCGCATCTGATGTTTGTAATTGTGACATTTGCATAATTTCTTTGGTATTGGAATCTTTCATCATGACTCTTTTCTTAGCTACATATATAGCTATTGAACCCACCTTGAACTCAGCCAGCTCAAACTTACCCCCGTCCTCCTCTTCCTCCTCCTCCTCTCTCCTCCTCAGGCCGTCGACTATGAGAGCCGGAGCTCCTACTCTTTCTCCGTGGAGGTGCTCAACCCCATCGTGGACCCCCGCTTCCTGCGGCGGGGCCCCTTTAAGGACCGGGCCTCCGTCAGGGTGGCGGTGCTCGACGCCGACGAGCCGCCGAGGTTCTCTCGCGCCCGCTACCACATGGATGTGTCAGAGAACTGCCCGCCCGCGTGCACCGTGGGCCGGGTCAGCGCCGTAGACCCCGACACTGGCCTGACCAATAACATCAGGTATATGAACAAGACACTGACATCACAGGTTTGGGCTGGAACCTCTTCCTTAAACAGTTCAGTGATATATGATTATTTCCACAAATCTAGGGATTGAACAATACTTTTTCTCGGAACATTTTTGCAGCAGCCATTGAGGCATGTTTGTTCCAGGTTGATGGGTGTTGGGATGTAACCCAAGGCGCACAATGGCTGCAGTTCTCTACAAATGATTAATTTGCAAATCCCACGACTTGATTAGTTTGATCTCTGTTATTTTGAACGGCAAAGACAGGAACTGTAGTATAAAGCATGTTTTGTACCATTGAACACAGATTAAACCAACAGAGTTCTTCAAAAAGAGCGCGCAGAATGGCCTTCTCAGCCAACATAGCAGAAACCTGTAAGTGCTTTGCAAATTGCAACAGGGTGTTCAACGCACCACCGTTTCTGTTTAAATCAACGTTTGGCTACATTTCATTAGGGCTTAACAAGCCCTGCGCAGCACCCCTTCCAGTGAATTCAAACAGGCCTTATAAGTAAATCATTGGTTCACCTGGTAAACTGGGAGTACCAACTGATTACAGAGAGCACAACATATCATGGCCCTGATTGACCTGCTGCACATGTAAGACTTATTGTGATTGATGGAGATAATCACACATCACCTTCTGAGATGGACTGTTTCAGGAGGAGATTAGAAAATGACTGAGGTTATGAAATCACTGGAGAGCTCCTTTTATAAGGCCAAACGCTTGTGTAACAATGAGGTTAACACATTAAAAATTTAATGGTATGATATAAGTGGGGATTATTCAAAGCAGCTAGACCTTATTGCTGAGTCAAGCCATCATATGCACTGATACAGAGGTAAAACAAGTATAAACAAACATTATGTTATCAGGAAGGTATTTGTTTATGTTTTTCTGTAAAAGGCCCCTATCTTCATTTAGCTCGCATCATTTCCATATTACTCTGATGTTTGCCATGAACTTCCATTAAAAATTCTATCAGCCTGAAAAAATCATTCGAGGTGGATCCACCCTCCACCACATCCCCGACTGTATCGTTTTCCAGTTTTATTGTTCAATGAAATGTGCTATTTACAAGGTTAAGGTCAGCAAAAGACTTTCACTTTCAAAAAAGCTATGTTTGAGGGCAAGATCATCTGATGAATCTCAGGTATCGACGTTTTTGGAATGAAACTCAAATACTCAACGAAAAAAGAAAACTGCGGCAAGGAAGCTGCAGCAGCACAGTTTGAACTTGATCATGGCTCCTTCGAGCAAGGCAGTAACCCCTCAAAAAACTTGCAGGTCTAAACGCGTTCACCCCTGTTTGTGTTGCTCTCCAGCATCTCTTGTGAAGTTTGAGTTTTGTCTGGAAGCCATGGTTTGAGGAGGGAGGAGAGTGATTTGTCATTAGCAACCACAGAAAAGCGTGTCGCAATTAGTGCCAGCAGAAGTGCTCAGAGTGTGTGTGTGGGGAGGAACGATAGTTGGTATATTCATAGAGATATTTAGATAATCGGTGGCACTTCAAAGGAGCTCTTATCGACTGCGATAATCTCTCTTTATTAATTCCCTGGCCATTTGAATTCTGTCTTCCTTATCGCCGTCTCACACACTTGCCCTATCTGCTTCTTTCTTTCCGTACTCCGCCGCCATCTCTGTCTGTTTTCCTTCCCCGTCCTTTCACCGCTTTTCGCCCGTATTCGCTTCCTTCCTCCCTCTGCCCCCCCATCCGCTCCTCCTCACCCCTCCCGTTCTCTCCTCCCCCGTCCATCCCCCTCCTCCAGGTTCTCCATTGACCCTCAGTCGGACCCGGAGGCTTTATTTCGCATCACCCCAGACAGCGGCCTCATCACCACCGCCTTGGAACTGGACCGTGAACGCGAGCACTGGCACAACATCACCGTCATCGCCACCCAGAGAGGTCAGAGGTCGTCCAGCGATAGAGAATCATGTCCGTTTTTTTTCCCCCCTCGGAGCTAAAGTTCCACAGCAAAGCCAATATTTTGACACCGGTGACACCTGCACCCATCAATGAGCATGAGAGTGTAACAGGTTTAGTGTTTGTGTAGCATATACTGGGCGAGTACTTGAACAGCGAGGTATCCACTGCACAGTCTAGTCCACTAAGCGGCTTAACTTCATGGACTAGCTCAAGTTATCAAAGCATGATGCTGTTTGATGCTTGTTACAGAGAATCACTGATCTATACTGTGTGAGTTATCTGATGCGTTGACACGTGCGCTCCCATAAGGGCTCAGCTGGAGACAAAGTATTGACACGACAAATTGAAGACAGCTTTCATTACACAGATGCACTCAGTGTAGCACGCACGATTGAGCAGGGTACCTGAATACTGTACACACTGAGGTATAGTGACCCGAATGCACCTGAAGCTTTTATTAACCTGCAGCACTGTTGACTAATGGATGGAGAACCCACTATTTCAAACCTGCTTTCAATGCTTTTTTATTTTTTTATTGTATTTGTTTATTTATTTTTTAATGCACTGATCTTGTTTATTTTTACCTGCTCCTGATCCCAGGCTGTAGATTTGGCTTATTAGTAGATTTACAAAAAAATCTACACCCTATTGGCTTATTTGCTTCTTTTTGTTGTAACACAAAATAGACCACAGGCTGATTTTCTGTGTTTCACAGAATAATGTGATCAGATGCTCATCTGATAGACGATGGAATAAAGAGACAAACCCGACAATGAAAATGTAAAATAAGAATTGCTAAAGCTTGGAGTAATTAGAAATGTTTGTGGGAATTGCTGGAACTGTTTTGCAGTGGTCTCCCTGGTTATTAATTAAGAGTACTGGAATGGAAATAAATAAAACACATTATAGCTTTATTAGCCTACAACTAGGATTTTGCAACGGATTTACATAAACTGAAAATTTAAAAATATATTCCTCTGTCTTCATTAATCCACCCACAGCCCACCCTAAGTTCACCAACAAGAAGTTTCTCTTTTCTTTTATTTATTTATTATTATTATTTTAAAGTATCCATAACTGCGGGTGCTGCCACATGCCCCACAAAGTTCAAATCAAGCCGCCCATCACTACTTGGTCAACACGGAACAAGTTAACATTTAATCAACAAGTTTCTCCCAGCCTCAAAATCCTGCACAATGCTCGGAAATCAACACCAGCCACCTGCCAAACCCTGGGGCCATTCTGGCTGTCGCTGTCACTTTGGCAGGTGAAAAACCATTGTTTGGATCTCGCAGTGTCTGCCGCGAAAAGGAAACAGCGCTGTGGAAGTTGGGTGTCCGTCCGCTGTGGAGCACAGGAGCGAAAGGAGTTGTTTTCTCGTCGTCCCCTCCACCGCTGCAGGCTCTGACAAAGTTAATCTTTACTTAAAATTTACTCAGGGCTCCTCGCGGGCACCAGGGTTGTCGGGAGTGTGTGTCGAAGGAGCGCAGTGAGTGCCTGTCTTGAATAATGAGCTCTATCTAATAAACAGGCCGTTGGAGGCTGTATTGACAACAAGCACAGTAGGAGCCCTGCCATGGCCAAAGGCAGCCCGGCTCGCCTGGTGCCATTACAGCAAGAACTCATTTTCCCTCTTCAGCCATGGGAACCAATGGCTGTCATCCATGACACAGCGTTACCACTCTGTGTGAGGGAGCGTATGTGTGTGTGTGTGTGTTTGTGTGTGTGTGTCAGGACCAGCTGAAATGTAGCCCAAATTGTGCCGCAGAACTGCCCGGTTGAACGAATGGGTGAAGATGTGTTGCTTGAATTGTGTCGAAGCTAAGCTAGACAAAGAGCTAAAACGTTACGGCGAATGTTCAGCTCCACGCGTTTCAGCCGTGGCCGTGAGGACATAACTTCATGTTCGAGTGTGTGTATCCAAGTGGATGCGGCGTGGGAGACCCCTCTGCCAATCCATTTAAACTGTGCCCTCACGTAACTGCCTTGGCATGCAGATCGACTGCTCTCCACCCCCCCTCCTCTCCTGTGTCTTTATTTCTTCGAGACACACACACACACACACACACACACACTCACAGGCATGCGTGCACATTGCCGTTGTGAGATGGTTATACTCTGGCTAAGTGTGATGCAGTCTGATGTGGAAAATTAAGACTGATATGGAAGCATCAGTTGCACTCCAGCTGGGAGCTTGTGAGCCGCTCCACAAGCCAGCAGAAGCCAAATATACTGCGGAATATTCGGCCAATTGCGTGCGTGCTAATGTGATTTGAGTGCTGTTGAGAATAGTTTTTGGACAAAGACTCAAATGTTTGATGTCGTCCACGAGGACAATTGGATGGATTTAGCGGTGCACATCTGTGCCTCTCTTTGTGTATATGAGCTTTATACATATACTGTTTGTGCATGCATAATTTCCGATGAGTAACTGAATTTGGAATTTGTTGTGTGTGTGTGTGTGTGTTAGAATGCTGGATGGTGACCTCTGTCTCTGATTGGCTCTCTCAGATAATCCCAGCCAGGTGTCCAGGGTTCTGGTGGCAATAGAGACCTTAGACCTGAATGACAACGCGCCCGAGCTGGACAGGCAATACAACACAGCCATGTGCGACTCCTCCTCCTCTGGACAGGTCTGTGTGTGTACGTGCGAGTGTGTATGTGTGTGTCATTGGCTTGCATGACTGTGTATTTGTGTGTGCACTCACAAGCCTCTGAGGACTTCTGTTCCACAGCTGTAATGTCCATTAATTTTCAGAGGTGCATCATTCAATTCATCTCATATAGCCAGTCTATAAAAACATTCCTATCTATAAAAAAAGGACTTCAATTTGGGGCTACGCGATATATTAATATAATACTACAGCTACTACTGCTACTACTATTATCACTATGACCTCTATTGCTATTACTAAAACTACTACTATTATTATAGTAGTAATGATGAGAATGTTAGACGAAGAATTTAAGAATGAGAAGATGAAGAAGAGTAACAACAACAACAACAACAATAACAACAGCAGCCTTAATTATATTGGACTTTTTAAACCACACAGTTACAAAGTGCTTCACATCAAAGAGGGATGAAAAATGAAAAGAGAATTAAGGTGCAATACAGAATCAGAAATTAAAACAAATTATCCAGGCAAACCAATATAAAAGCGGGGTAAAAAAAAAACAACAACCAACTATAAAGAGGCTAACCTGTGGAAGTGGGTTTTTAGTGAGAGCTTAAAACGATGAAGGGGAATAAAAAGAGAGAACAAAAGAAACAGAAATTAAAACGCATGTTCAAACGCAACAAGGGTAGGCTAAAACTGCAAAAAAAGCTGTTTTGCTGTAGAAGTTTTCAGTTTAGCAGATATATCAATATCATGACGTGAGAATAAACATCGTCTGGGATGTTAGATATCGTAATTCGGTGACATGCATGTTGTCTTTTCCTGGTTTTAAAGACTGCATTGAAGCAAAGGGATATGAACTCATTTGACTTATCTACCTGCTGTTATTTGCCTCTATCAAATGCAGGCCACATTTACTGTTTATCAAAAATCTTACCAACAGTCACCCCTACAGTATTGATCATGATATTTGATTTTGTCCAAATCTCCCTCCCTTTTAACTTACTGCCTTTGCATGATTGCCCCGCCATAATAATTTGTTTTAGGGTCATGCTGTCAATTGTCAAGAGTGGGATTCATTTAATCAAAGCATGCGGCACAAAGCTCCGTCCACTCACTGTGGACGCTGCAAATCTCCATCCATTCAGCATGAGAGCAGGTGAATCCTGCTATTGTCAGAGCTCAACACCTTTTCAAATTGTAATAAAACTCACAGAATGTCTTCCCCCCTCCTCTTCATTTCCCTTCCTTTATTTCGTCCTTGTCTATTTTTCTGCATAATGGTGTTCTTACTTGAACCCGTCTCAATTATAGAAATCATCTCTGTGCTTCTCTATCTCTCCCTGGAAACCATCCTTTGCTCTCTGTTTTTCCATCTTCAGTATTCCATGCTGGCTTCATCACCATAATTTGGTGTCTTGGCCCATCTGTTGTTTTTGCTGGTGTCTTCATTGCTCTGCTTGTGTCTTTGTTGTTTCGCCACTAAATCTGTGATTCTATGGCAACGATGTTGATTTGTTTTTCTCTGTGATGTGTGTGCGCGCGCGTGTGTTTGTGTGGATGTGAATGAGTGGGAGTGAGAGAGAAAGAGAGAGAAAGCGAGATTATTATATTCACGCATGTGTGTATGCGCGTCCCGCCCGCGCGTGCGAGGGTTTGTGCATGTATGGATCTCGGTGTGACAAGTCATTAGCCAAAAAGTGTTTAAACACCGCAGGCGCAGCAACGGTTAACACAATACCGTCTGTACATCCCGAGCCTTCTCAAGGCCTCTGCAAGGCGCTGACGAACTCGGCGAGCACGCGCCGCTCTCATCCCCGCACCCGCTCTCTTAACTAGCACTCGAAAGCGCTTTTGAAAGGATGTTTTGCATACTGACGACTGGAGATTTTCATAAAGGCAAGAAATTCCCCGTCGGCTTTTGGCTGCGAGTGGAGTTAGTGCGAGATGTATTGGAGAATTATTTTGTTAAGAGTGCCACTGCAGCCGTGACTTAGAGACGTCTGCAGATGCTCTCGCTAAAATTGAAAGCCAAACCGCTTGGCAGATCTGGACAGCCATTAAAGTCAGACGTAATTATTATATTATATTTGGTGCGGGGGGTATTAGACACAGTTCGGCTGCGTCTCTATACTAATTGTTTGCCTTGTTTTGATTCCCGCTGACGTCGGCTAATGGCTTGTTGCTAAAAGCACTCTC
>OMLF01006657.1:1242-15609 GCA_900302615.1 Holocentrus rufus | reverse complement strand
TAGTGTCTGGGCCTTCTTTTTTTTTTATTTATCTGCTCTGCATGGTTGCCTGGGAGCTGAGCTAGTCGAATGCTCTGAGCAGGGTGATCATATCTGTGGTAATGTTGTTGTGCTGGGTGAAGACTCGGGAGGGAAGTCTGTGTGTGCCTGTGTGTGTGTATGTGTGTGTGTGTGTGTGTGTGTGTGTGAGCGAGAGAGACAGAGAGAGAGAAAGAGCGAGAGAGAGAGACTCTACCTCTTTTACACAGTGGGTCACCAGAGAACAAAAGACAGAAAAACGCAACATGATAACCAATTACAGGCACACACACACACACACACACACACACACACACAATGAAGCAGCGTCATTAGGCCTTAGTGCCCAATTGGTTCATTGTCCAATGAAGTGAGAAGAAGAATAAGCGGAAAGGGTGTTCAGCCTTTATGGGCTTTTATTGTCATCAGCTGGGACCGTTACTGTCATACATTCATCATGGAGAAATGCTAATGTCTGACGGGCTGCAGAAGAAACACATCCATGTTTGGTCTACTTTAATGTCTGCATCCACTCTGTGAATGGCAGCTGCAGCTCAAAAACTCCATAAAATATTCATGCTCCCTTGGAAATGTGGCAAAATTTGTATGTGCACTGCATCACGACCCTGGATATATAAACCTTATCTGTCCCTCTGAGTTCACCCCTTTGACGGTTTTACTTGAAATCCGTTGGTTTTGTTGACAGAAAACTATAAGCTTACCTGGGCATACCTGTGAGAGGGGTTCTTCCAGGCCTGCAATGCATCACCAGCGCCACTTCTGAACTTAATGAGACCTGCAGAAATGAAGCAGCTCCGGCCTGCCATGTTCTGCTACATGCTGGCCAGTTCAGCTGCACTGAATTGGTGTCCAACCGCGTCGATGTAACCAGGCCCAGTCAACCGTATGCTTTGGTATCTGCCGCCCCCTGCTGGAGAGCATTCCTTCATTTTCTTTAACTTTCTCATTTGTATGCAGGGGGTGCTGCATATCCCAGCATACATTAAGGCTGGGAAGGCAAGGCAAATTAGAGTCTCCAATCCATTTCACTTGATTTGCAGGTTTTTGGACTGAGAACATGCAACTTCCACGCAGAAGAGATGGGGCCCAGGAATGGAGACCTTTTTGCTGTTTGCTAACCACCAAACCAGCGTGCTGCCAGGCCAACCGAGCCTCTCCAGTGGTTCAGGCTACAGAGCTCTGCAGCATTTCTGTGTGACTGAGTAGCTGGTTTAAATGATTTATTGCCATAATCAAATCAAATATGAAGAAGGGGATTATTTCTACGTGATGGTTTAGGCTGTGATCGTGTTAGCTGATTACAATGATAATACCGGCCTCAAGTTAACAGAGGGAGGAGGAGAAAGAACAATGTTAGCAGTTAATACGCAAGCCTGTTGTATTAAATACCAACTATTAATATTTTACAGCTGATTCTGTACAGGGCTGAAAAAAATCCTTGGCGTCTGCATGCTGGCATAATTATCAGCATAATAACGTGATTCATCGACTTAAAGTGACGCTCACCTGAGCAATATAGCCCATCCAAAGATGATGTGGAATAGATGTCATGGAAGTGGGGAAGTTGTCAGCCCCTTGTGGCTATGGGCAACTCACCAAAAGGTATTTTATTTTCATGCACGATGCCTGTATGACAGCTCTAATGAGATTATCCAAGTTTTATTGGCTTTCTGTAAAGTCTCCAAGGAACAACTGGAGGGTTGATGGGCATCGTCTACCCTGTCAGCCCGAAAAGAAAACCATGAATAGGGGCGATGTCACGGCTTATTAAAAACCCAATGTGTGAGTGTATGATAATTTGGATGTCTTTACCGTGTAGCCTCCAGATCCGCTTGCCCTGTGCATTCAACATTCTAAAAACAACATTGTTGCAAATGTCCCCTTCAGCCAGAAAGGATAACAGGTTATGATGGCATTTCTTTTTCTAAATTTATGTACCTATAAATCAGAATCTCTTCATGCATGAGAGATATCACATTAGACAATATGACAGAAGTCTGATGTAACGCTGAGGAAAGATTTTGCTCAAATATGGAATTCCAGATCAAAATCCACAGGGTTTTCACATAATCATCCCTGTCACAGTCTGTGATTTAAACGGGCTTGAATTAATTGTTGAATTGATTGAATTCATTGTGATTGAATTCATTCATTGACTTGAATTAATTATTATTTAACTTGGGAATTTACTTTTGCACCTTTCTTTCTTAAATGGGACTGAATCCACTGAATTCTGCTGCCACTTTCCAACCAAAATAATTATTTTGCTAAAGGTAACACTGCACCGCACAATAAACAACGCCACTGACTACAGTCATTGTCGCTTGTTACTGAACCATAAAAAATACTAAGTTAGCTAGGTACCATGTCCATTTCTTTGATCGGTCTGTTTGGTGGGTCTGCAAAGGTTGGTGGGGGGTTCCAGGTCAAATTTTTTTGATCTAGAAGTCTTGAAGTTGCTGAAAAATCCAACCATAACCTCTTAGGCCTATTTGCTTCCATTTGTGTGTGTGTATGTGTATGTGTTCATTGCAATGGTCTAACCTTTCAAAACTAGTTTGTAGTTCACTGTGTCACAAACAAGTTTGTAGTGTTTCTAATTACTTTGCGGAAGTCTTTGCGGAACTAAATGTGATTTTTGAATCTGCATCTAGGAAAAACTTTTTCTGTCTACATATCAACTGTTATTATTTTGGAAAAGTTGTACTCTTCTCACCTACATAATAATAACAGCGATTATTGGGAGGGGAAAACAGAAATGCAGCATATGCTTGCATACTTTTTCTTGCACACTACAGGCTTTCTTACTTTCACCCAGAAACTTCTCCACTGTTCATTCCCTTTCATCCCGTGTCCATTGTATCTTGCTTTGCCTCCCATTCTTTTGCCCCTGGCTTCAGCCATCCTCTCAAGCAGCTACCTGATTCTACATTCCATGCCAAATTTAAAATGTAGCATGAGCCGGGGCGAGCTGACAGACTAGCATGTTGCCAGACATTTTGGATAAATTTCTGTGATGTTTCCCCAGGCATTATGCAATATGATGCAGAGAATCTTCCTGGACCATCGCTGTATTTTGCTGTATATGTTTGGGGGAAAGAGTTCCCACTGAAAATTTTACTTTGCACGCGCATGACATTTTTGCTGACAAGTACAACAGGTAGAATTCCAGTGCAGTAGAAATTATTAGCTGCATGAGAGGTCCATCTTTTTTTTAAATTGAACTTTTGTTTGTCCCGTTGAGAATTTTAAAGCTGTTTGCCATCTGTAGTTGAGCTCCCTTTTCAGCAGCTCCATTCAAAAGCAATTACACTTACCATTCTCCATATTGGGCTCCAAACCCCACTGAGCTGACGCTGCACGAGGTCAAGAAGAACTCCTTTTTGCACGAAAAGCCTGAGATCAAGACATAACAGAACATGCTGCATTTGCTCTCAAGATAACAATTGGATATTTTTACCCCATTATGAACTCAGTAGGATTTGGAAACCAGCTGCGTTTAATCCCTTTTTTTCTGATTATCGTCATCAGTGTCCTGCTGATGCAGTGGAGGAAAATATAGACCACAGCTGTTTTTTTGATAGCTGCTGTGAAGGATGGGCAAACAAAACTGTCAATAAAATTAGGGACCGAGAAGGAGAAGATTCTGAATGGGAGCTGAGTGAGTTGCACCCAATCAGAGTGCAGAGATGGCGCAGGCGAAGAGAAATGAGTTCATAATGAGAGCCTTGATAAATCTTTAGGTAAGCCTACATGAAAGTGCTTGTTTTTAAAAGCGGTTGCTCCCAAAGCGCCAAAGAGGGAATACTGAGGGACCGTTGGGAAGGTTCCAGATGGTCCCCAGAAAGAGGAGCAATCGTTTCAACTTTGCTTTAATGTAATTTCCTAATTAGCACAATGACAAAAATGGTCAATTCATCAATGCTTATTTAACCATGTATAGACTGGAGGATATTTTATGATAAGATTATGTTTGTTAGCGTTCATAATAATAAAAAGTTAAATAGTGTTATGATGGGATAAGAAGTTCACTGAGAGCTCAGTTTCTGTCTTTGGGAGTCTGTGTACTGCAAATTCATAACTGATGTGTAAAAATGCCCTCGATCTTAGCTGCTAAGTGCTTGGTCTGCTCAATTAAACCTTATTTAAAAGGGTCCCATGTCACATTTTTAAATGGCAATACATAATTGTCAATTCAGTTGTGAAACCGTTGTTATAATTACTATAAACAAACAACATGATGGTTGAGACAACTAGTAGCTACTATTTCACACCAGTGTGTTATTGTTAGTACTGGTGTTTCTCAGAAATACAACCACATTCCCCTTAAAGGTGCACTATGCAAATTGAGGGTTGACTCAACCATCAAATTTAGTGGTTATTCCACATTTTTTGTCTATAAAGTGCCCTCACTTCAATTTGGTTTTACAGAATGTACCTTTAAATCCCGGCGGATGTTGCTGCTCATCCCCCTGTGTTGCTCTGCAGACTTTTGTTGTACTGAAAAAGAAAAACTGGAACTTAACATGTCGGGAAGTGTTTCACCTTCTGCCATCCTCCACTGTGAAAACCTGTGAAAGTTTTAGCTGGGTTTGCAGTGGAAGAACAGTGCCCTCCTCCTAATTTGTGCCATAAAGCAATTTATTTTTGTTCCCTAAAACAGTAAAACAAATTTAACTCAGACATTGACACACAACGTAGATGCACTGTAGAGGTTGGTAGAAGCTGTCAATCTTATGCTCTTGTATGTTAATAGCAATTGACTCAAAATGAATGTGGTAATGATTTATTGGCTGTTACTGTGCAACACATAGCACCTTTAAATGCTCCTTGGTTGAATTTCAGTGAAGAATCAGCTCATTGCCATGCAAGTCCTTTCTTATTTTTCACTGAAAAATGTGGCCATAAGCAAACATCAATCACTTGTCACTACTACATATGTTTGACAAGCGATCTCAGCCAAGTGGTTGGAAATGTCCTGCAATCTGGCAATCTTTGACAGACATGTTTCGCAAGTGGTTTTATACAGTATTTGCCGACCCTCCTGATTTTCCCGGGAGACTCCAGATTTTCATGCCGCTCTCCCGCTGTTCTCCTGGAGTTTCACTCTCTCCAATTTTTGCCTGTACTTTGATCAAATTTTACAATCTGCCCGTTCACAAAAAAAATCTCAGACCTATACCATCTCTGTTGCTGTTGAACAGCCAATAAAATACACTGAACAAAGGTTACTGAAAACACTGTTAGGCCAGCTGCTTCGATTTTGCCTGTGATTTTGTGATTTTATGCAATATATTTGATTTGGACTAAATAAGTTTTAAATAATATTTATGGTTTTGGTAAGCTACAGGTAAGTTTGGCTAATCCCCCCTCTGGGACTGGACTGTCACTTTGCGCTGTGGAAATACACGGTTATATTAGCTGTATGCTAAAAGGGTATATTTTTGTTCAGTATGGCTGCCACCGGGGTGATGTTGTTTACTCTTGCTATTGTAATACGATGATGACACATTTTGGATGTAATATATTCCACACCAGAGGATACCAACATGAATTGCCTGACTTGGCAGACATCCACGCTGACTATTAATTAATACACTCCCCTGTCTAATGATTACCGGAATTAAGTAGCCGATTCCTGCCAGAATAAGGGATTGGGCCTACACACACACACACACACAGACACACACACACACACTCATGCAAAACCAATAAATTCTGGCACGCACACATGCACTCGTATAGATAAACACAAATACGCATGCTCTCAAACACACACACGTCAACACACAGACACACACCAGTGAGAGATAATTAGTTTATTTCTGTATTTTCATAGACGTTCCAAGGATAAACTAATTAACCTGAATCCTTAAATAAAGTCATTTTTTGGATGAGTGCCGAGAGCAGCAGCTGAATTTGTATCACTGTAAGAGGTGAGACCTTGAGAAAGGTAAGAAAGGTGGTTTTGTTTTTTAAAAGGTTTATTTAAGTGTTGTCAGCTTTTGTCTTTTGTTCTCATTGTAAAGGCATGAATTATATTTCTCACGTCTCCTTTGTTGCTTCTCTGCCTGCTGAAGTCAAGGACTTCCAAAAGAAAGGGAGGGCAAAGAATATTTATCTCTTCTGTAAGCATGAGAGAAGATTTTCTGTGTGTGAGTGTGCGTTTCTTTTTCTTTCATCCCTGGTGGCTATTGACAAGTGATTTGATTTTCTCGTTTGTGACTGACTGACTTCATGTTCAGTTTGTGCTCTTATGTCTACATGAGGTTCAACTGTTGCTTTAATTAATTCCGTCTCATCTTTCACGGTTTGTTGTGTTGCTGTCTAGACCGGGCGCCTAGTAATGCCAATTACATCTTGTACCAACTGCATATCCTTCCTCTAACAAGCTTAATTTGATGCTTAGACGCCAGCCACATGACTTTTGACACGACGCCGCTCACTTCAAAGTCTAAAGTGGCAGTAGCTGCGCCGAAATCGATACCTATCTCAATAAATAATTTAATTTTGCACTAAGTCTTAGAGCAGCAAAAAAGAAACAGGCAACGAGGTGAGAAAGTTTCACTTTCCAATTCATCTCAGCCTGTTTCAAGAATTTTTTTTTCTGAGCCCAGTAAAATATCTTCAGCGAGGCTTATCACTCCGTTTGGTTCGAGATAATGTGATTTGATTCTTCTTCTTAACTCTTGTATTAAGTTGAAACTGCTAGAAACCAATGACATTTTCTCACCCCATTGGAACTCACTTTAGGAAAAATAAGATTTTATGGCTGAATTTAAGATTAATTGACTTGCTAAGATGGGTTTACTTTGCTGTGCGAACGCTCTCTGAAGCTCTCTCCCTTTCAGCCGGGCCACTCTGATTACCCCTCTCAAGTGCTGTATCAAGAAGCCCACCACGTACTCCTCCACTTCTGGGAAACAGAACAGCCCGAGGGCCAGACGGTGGTAGAGGTCTGCTTGTATCCTCGGGAAAGAAAACAGCATTATTAATCATTTTCTCTCTAACAAAACTCCTGCCGGTTTGATTTCCCACCTGGAGATTTCTATCATAGCGTCCACAGTTCATCAGATCAAAATCAAGCTGCCAATATCGTCTGGTTATGGTTATCCGCATGTAGCGGACGTGACAAGACAATCGATGTATTTATGTATGATCCTCTATTGATCCCTGCAGCCATATTCCCTTTTCACTCCCCCTCCTCCTCCCCCTGTGTGGACTTTTCTGTTTCATCCTGTGTCAAAATGGCCACACACGGATACACTGGCCCTCCCAAGAATTTGTTACGGTCAAGCCGCCGCTACATCGGTCTTGGCTGTCTCACATCTTCAAAGCCTTCCCTGCGAGGCAAAGAGGGGTCTCGGATTGCAGTTGTGTGTGAATTATTAAAGCCGCAGAAGCAAATCCAGAATCAAAGCGCCTCTTTTTGGTCCATCTCTCAACTGTTTAGATAAAGCCGGAGTCACCAAGCACATATCTGCTTGGTGTTGCGCCTGCCCACTACATGACGGGCTGCAGACGGTGTGTTTTGATCAGAGGAATCCTCTCTAGAAGCTGAAGGAACCTGACAGGGCCGACTTAATATTTAATATTTGCAACACAGACTTGCTGTCAATAATAATACCAACAATCTCTATTAGACGCAAATTGAAGCATCGTTTTTGTAATCGCACTGGGGATTGGCCTCGGCAATTGGATTACAGTGCATTAAGATGAGTGGGGTAGTACTGTGATTATGAGGGGCTTGTAACTGTCCACATCTTTTGCATATAATTTTTAATTAAAATACTGCCAACCGACTAGTTCAAAAAAATATGTCTGCTCGAAGCACTCATTGCGGTCCCACAGCATCTGCCTTCATTATTCAGGTCCATTCCAATGAATTAAAGGTCAGTACCGCTGCTTTTGAAGGATGGGTCTGACATCGTTCTCGCTTTAATAAGATTTCATATCTCAGACCTCTATTTGTCTGATATCATTTTCCAATAATGAGGTTTTTGTTACCCGCTTTGTGCTGATCATTGCTCCGGCGGACTTACTGCACCGCATACACAAAAGCAAATATGCTGTATCTTAAACACCTTTAAACCCGCTCAAAATGATCCCATTTGATTTATGCCTCTGAGGAACGGGGGGTTTTCAGAACCGGGGCAGGTTTTCAGATATAAGGTGATACCACCGTGGTTATCATGCTGTACTCAACAGCCCCGCTTATGGCAGGATCACAGATATGCCAGAAGCCTATGGCAGTAGATTACAACAAAATGACTCTATCACCATAATGAAAAAGGACGCTGAGCAGCAGCACCTTAGAGTCAAGGCTAGAATCCCACAGAGCCCATAGGTTGAAAATCCACAGATGTTTAATCTTCCACTGTTCTTCCCATGATAAAAAAGTTATGAGCGCAGACATTTTTTTTCCGATAGCTTGAGACTTGTGGTATTACAAGGCATCAGAGTTGCGGTTCTGTTGTCAGCAGGGACGCATTCACACACAGAATACAAAACCAGACTCATTTTTCCTCCAGATTATAGAAAAAAACGCATAGACCTGTCCAAGGTGTCTCCTTGTCTTCCACCCAATGAATGCTGGGATAATCTCCAGCCCCGGGTGACCCTGAGAAGTAATAAGCGAGCAAAGAAAATGAATGAATAAATGAATTAATTATTTAGACGTATGCATGAACAGGCTGCAGCTGCATGGTGTTTTGCTGCTACCTAGAGGAGGTTCGCTGAATTTCAACATATTGCATGCATTTGCTTGCCATAATGGGATACAATGACAAGCACGGGTACCATGCACATCCACTTCTCCCTGTCCTTGTAGAAATAAAAAAAGCTACATTCATACCAGGCTGTCACAATCCTGCATTCAGCTGAAGTGAAGACACGTTTTGTATTGTGCAAGCGGCCTGCCAGGACTGTTGCTGCCACTGGTCACAAACCCACGAGTGCTGTGCTTACCAGCAGAACAAATGCCCACACTTCCACTCGAGCCGCTTCACAGCCGTGCTGCTGAAATTAAACGGAGTGTGCTTAGCCAACTCTTCAGCTCTTCAGCCTCAACAAGTGTAAGCTGTCAGTGTTGTAATTTCACCTCCCTTGTAAAAACGCAACGCTTGAATAGATTTATTGACTTACTGATTTGTTTTAAATTATTACTGTAAAACCACTGTGTCTTGCCCCGTTCGCTTCTCAACATGCAGTTTTGCCAAGGACATGGATTAACTGATTTTTGGTGCCAAAGAGCAGGAGTGAATTTAATCACTCTTGCACGGTACTGTAAGTTAGCTGAGCGAGAGAGAACTACGTGTGTGTGTGTCTGTGGGTGTGCTTGTGTTTTGAAATTAAACAAATCATGGTTGGCTACAGCCTGATATTACAAAATGGGTTAAAAATAACATCCAAAAATTACAATTGCATACAAGAATAAGAGCAAAAAAAAGAGAAAGAAATGTGGTCAATTCATTTACTCTCTCTCTCTCTCTCTCTCTGCAGCAGTCTGTCATCTCAAGACTTGGAGATTAAAAAGACACTTTCAGCTCAATAGCCTTCTACCACAATGAGGATATGGTAGAGAAACAGATGCTTGGTAACCAGGCCAACACCAGAGTATTCCATTTTTTATCTGAGACATGATTTAATTTCAATGCTGCCATCAGGCGGTTGAGTATTTCTATCAAAGTGGGATGTTACACTGCAAGAAAAGCAGTTCCCTTTGATGGAAAGACAAAAGTTTATGCGCTCTCTCTCATAGTGCTGTTGGAGGAGGTTTGAAGTGCTTCTCTTTTGTGTTTTGTACGTATGCCTAAAGCTTCTTAGTGCTAAAACATAAAAGATTTGTTGCTGCTCTTTAATTATTTCACAGTGGTTTGTGCCGTGAAGCCGTAGGACAATACACCAAACTTAATCTTTTACTGGTGCATTTCAGCTCAATGCAGGAAGCTGGAGCTGCGGACAAACTTTGGGGCTGGGTGAATGCGCACACACACACACACACACACACACAATCCAGTCTGCGACGACACTTAATCCATACAGAAGTCTGAATGCAAAAAAAGCAATTCTAGGTTAAGTGTTTTCCAAAGAGCTTGCAAAGCGAACGATTACAAGCGCTGCGTTTGGTGCGAGCCATACTGTAAATGAATTAATCCCAGTGCGGGTTTTATTCCCTAAAACATCCTGGCACCATTTCAAATGTTCTCTTGCTTTACGACCCTGCAGACCCCAGATGTCTTGAAAAGGAGAGTAAAAGCCCTCGCTTACTGTTTGTGCCTAATCAATACTCTTTTCACTTGATGGATCAATGGAGCACAGTCACCTTGATTTAACAGCCAGGTGAATAGTGCTCCTCTTTCAAACAAAAAGTTGGAGAGTGAAGCTCATGCTGTCATCACCCACCCGGTCTTGGCCTTAAAGTGATTCTCCAACGTTTTAGGCAATATCCTCTTTTGCTGACTTACCCAGACTGAGAGAAGATGTTCGATATCATTTTCACCTCTGTGCGTACACTGGTTCAGTTTTGATGGTTAGCATTTCGTGTTAGCTTAGCATAAAGACTTGAAGTCTACAGGAGTCAGCTAAATTAACCTTACAGCAATTCTGAAGCTGTTCTTTTTACACAGTGTATCATTTATATTTGAAATATAACATCTTGGAATTTTTTTTCTAAAAAAGTCGTTTTAGGAGAAGTTAGATGGTAGGATCTACAACTGATGAATCCATATGTTAAGTGGTTATAGTTCCTACCATTCAATTTCCTCTAAAACGACCTTCATTTTATTAAAAACAAATTCTAAGAGGTGTATTTCAAATATTCATAATACACTGTGTAAATAAGACAGCTTTGGAGTTGCTGTAAGGTTTATTTTTTCACTTTGACAGAGCTAGGCTAATGACTGTAGACTTCAAGTCTTTATGCTAAATGCTAACCAATGGAACCGAACCAGTGGAGGTACAGAGGTTAAAATGGTATCGAACATCTTGTCTCAGTCTGGGTAACTTGGAAAAAGGGGATATTTCATAGTATTCCTTTAAAGCTGACCTTTCGTGCCTCTCTCCTGTGCAACTTGACTTATCTCTTTCATAGACTTTTCTGAGGTGTCAGAGCAGCCAGCAGAAGGATTTCAGACAAATGAGCCTTGTAACAGTGGGAACCCCTTGCAAAGCATAATGTGTAGCCTCTGGTGGAGTGCCGTGCACGCAGGCAGTCAAGCTGTCTGGATCTAGCCAGCTGTTTCAAGCACCCTCTTAATCTGTATGCAGGCTCATTTAGCAACTGGGTGCTGTAGATTATCTTTTCTCTTTGCTGTGAAGGTCGTCCATTTTTGGGCTCTGCGCAAACTGTCAGGAGTAGTTGGGAGTTCAGCTGCAGTGTGCATTTGTTAAAACCCTGGGGTGATGGTATAGTTTTGGTTCTTAGTGCTTTCTGGCTTGGCATACGTGAAGTTACAGGTGCACTTTAACAGGATATGTCAGTCCAACAATGACAGTATTTCTTCAACAGGGATAAATGTTTACTGTGATCCGCCAGATGAGGGCAGTGTAACATTAGCTTCCCGACGCAAATGCCTGACAACTGTGTGTTTCCCCAGTATATTGTGTAGACTGAGGAGAAGCCAAGGCCAGGCGAGGGTGAATAAGAGGAGCAGAATGGAATCATCCTTTGAAGAAACATCTTGACTTATTACTGACGTCAGGCTCAGCAGCAGCAAGACAGTGCGCGATAACACTTTACTCTCCACTGGGTGTTATAGAGTGGATCCGCTTGCCAGTGAATCATACTGTGTTATTCTCCCCCCTCTCTCTTTCTCTCTCTCTCTTTCTCTTTCTCTCTCTCTCGCTCCCTCAGTCTCTCTCTCTAAAGTGTTTCTGTGATATGTGGTTGTCTCACTCCTCTATGCGCAGATGTTATGTTGTCTTGTGTAATGCGGTCTGCCAAATGACTACAATTTGTGAAAAGAAGAGCACAAACACAGATTGCCGATGAATGGCCACTTCCCTTTTTGCAAAACAAAAAAAAAAAGCAAAAAACAAAAAAAGCATGCAAATGAGTTTTTGTCTGCTGGAAACGCATTGCTGGTGGTGGAGTGCTTTGGAGGAGCAATGCCTTTTGTAAAGCCTTTTATCCCTGTGTTGTCTTATGTAAGCGTATTCATGTACATACCTAGACAGACAAGTAATTGAGGGCATATTGAGCATCTCCACTCCTATCTATGAGATGCTGCACTGATGAATAAGTAATGGGTCATCCTTTCAAGTGCATCTTTGAAGTGTGCTGAAGTTTTTAACCCCGTCAAACCTGGAGACAATAAGTGGTATTAGCCCTGCAGACTCTAAACCTCTTATTCACTGCCTGCTTGCCCTGTGCACTCCCCCTTTCTGCTTCGGCACCACCTCCCCGACCCCCTTCTTCTCTGGTGTCACCCCCCCCCCACTGCGTCCTCTTTCACCAGACTGAAGTATCAGTGAGACGCAGACACAAAGCTGTCTCACACACATGCGCAAACACGCACACAGGAGCACCTCACGCATATGGCAGACACCACACTTTGATTTTGTGGCCACGGGGGCCCCTCAAGGGCCAATGTTTGGAGATGACACCGGAGACAGCTGCACCCCACCGCACATGCACACACGCACATTCATGTGCATCTATGCGAGCATGTCTGCTTTATTATTTATCGACGTATGGGGGACTCGCAGAGTTTTTTAAAAAATTCAGACAAATTTATGAATCTAATTTTGGCTGTGGCGTTGGAAAAAAAAGCAGTGAATTGGGTTGCGTAAGCGATGACATTGACAAGTAGCAGCCATTCAGATGTGTGGGCGAATCATACATCATTGTTACTTACAGCCTGAGCTCCAACCTGGCCTCCCAATCCTCTCTCCCAAATCCTATCATAGCCATGAGTGGTGCTCTCGCAACACTGAGGAAAAGTGCTTTGAATGAAAACCGCTTGATATATTGTTCTATCCCCTCAGTGTCCCCGCATCATTACAGAAATATTGCCATGAAAGACCATTTTTCAAAATGGCCAAACCAACTTTAGAATCAAACACAACAAAGGCTTTCCCTTTTTGTGTAATGTATGCGTATGTGTGTGTGTGTGTGTGTGTGTGTGTGTGTGTATGTGTATGTGTGTTCACACCTATTTTAATCTTTCTCCAAACATGAGATTAGAAAAGAAGCAAAACAAGAATCCAGGTGAATGCTTTGACACAATGAGTCCACTATGAAAGCTCTTTCAATTATAGAATCCCAATCCTTTTTGGTAATATTGAAGGCAGCGTCATCTGAACCTTCTCACCCTGCCAATTCATAGATCCCTCTGTTGTCTTTTGAGGAAAGCTCATCAGGACCATGTCCTCTTGCTTTCATGATAACACCAATTCTGCGGCAATACAGACACTAACATGGTAAATATAAGCAACCACCACTGTGAACAAAAATCAGTTTTATTTTCAGAAAATTTCTCCCCATTAAAAAACCTTATTCAGTTAGCCTGCAAAGGTTAGCAAACTCTTTTCCATGAATAAAAACTTGGACAAACTAAGGAAACTAAACATTATTGAGTGTTGCACTTTACAGGGCTGACTTTGACAAATCACTAACACATTATGTAATTCGACTGATTTTTGAGAGACATCATCATTTGAGAGAATGATTTTGTTACCTCAGACGCTTCTCTTGCTCTGTTAACTGGTCCTGTATGACTGATTGCTGCATTCTTTGCTGTCACTGATGATGGTTATATGCTTTAAATGAACCAGATATTGTGTTTTGATTCCATGCTGAGCCAGAGGCACTGCTGGGAATCCTATAGAGTCCCTGACAAGATGTGACACTGCCTTCCCCCTCTGTAAACATCGAATTCTGAAAGGCCCCCTCTTGTCTGGGGCCCACTGAAAGGCCCCCCTCTCCCTTCCCCTTATAGCTGCACCCCTGTCCTATAGGCAGACAAATTCCAGGCTAATCTTGGTGGCTGTGGCAGTAAACTACTGACTCTTTTAAAACATGATGAAAAATATGAAAAAAAATGTCACTGCGTTCTATATGTGGGCTGCTGTGCGACATCACTTGCGTCTCTATGACTTGCAACCCTGGCACCTGGCAACCTCAACCACCCTCCTATACCCATACACACCCCTCCCCTCCCCTACACACACCCTCCACCCCTCCCTCTCCCTCTCTCTCTCTCTCTCTCTCTCTCTCTCTCTCTTTTCCCAGGGCCGCTCTATGGCTCCCTCATGAGGGCGTGGCAGTGCTTCTTCACCTCCACCGAGCGTCTGGCCGCCCTCCACTCCTCCATCTCCCAGTCCCTC
>OMLF01006656.1:96722-121101 GCA_900302615.1 Holocentrus rufus | reverse complement strand
GTGAAGCCCACACACATAGCATAGCAGGGGGATTTTTTTTTTTTTTTTTTTTTTTTTTTTTTTTTTCCTTTTTTCTTTTGTTTCCTAAAGTAATTTGCCTTGATGGTTATGGGTAAAGGCAACCACCTCTCTTGGCGTTATGAATTAAATAGCCATTACACACTCCAGAGGGAATATAAAGTATATTATATAACGATTAAAGGGCTTTTTTGATTCCTATGGCATTTATGGTGACAATTACATGACTGTATGCTGAGATCTAGCAGGTCTGCTGATGGGTCAGGGCAGGGATAACTTAACCCTCCGAATTAGCAGCTTGTCATTTCAGCTCATAATTTGAAGCCAGACTAGCCCAGCCAATTTTCTGGAGTAATTGATCCATGCAAGGGTTCTTTTCTTTTCTATTTTTTTCTTTTCTTTTCTTTTCTTTTCTTTTCTCATTCCTATCTGTGTGTACACTCTACAAGCAACTTAAGAAACCAGTTGCTAGAGATGTGTTTCTTTTCTATGACCAGGGAAATGCTGGCTGATGATTGTTTTTTTTCCTTGTTTTTCTGTGGAAAAGCCAACTGCAGCTGAACATTTGGATGGCATTAATAATTTGCAGCCGGTGACATAAGGGATGTCTAGATTAACTTGTTTTCATTATGTATTTAATATGCTAATACCGAGTCTTCATCCGATTATTTCTATGTGTGTATATCGATCTGTCTGTCTGTCTAGCTGTGACGTATATATAGCTGTACCATAGGTATCATATAGCCAGGTGTGATAATTTAAAAATGACTGGACTGGGTGCTGATGCTGATCTTTGATAGAGGCTCAGGACATCCCCAAACGACATATTAGTACTGTTATTACCTATCTCCATGCACTGCAGTGCAACTAGTGATCAGTTAGCACAAAACAGCCGTCAGAGAATAGCCTAGCAACGTGGTTGCTAGTGGTCTGAACCTGTTTCCTTAACAGTTGTTGGGCACAAAGGCTGTGAAGTATGTTATCTTTATGTTACAGTTTGTGCTGTTGCTATCTTTGTCTTAAGTGGAGCCGCCTGGTCACTGTGCTTTGTGGGTTGTGGTGTCTTAATTTTGATAGATAAAATGCATCACTTTCTGTCCACAGAGATGACTTGGCATCATTGTATATACCTGACTTAAAGAGTTTTAGAAATGGGTTTCAAGCAATGCTGGAGACAGAATTTATTCTGTTGCACCAAAACTATATGCTTAAACAAACTGATTAATTGCCTAAAACATCCATTTTCCATAAAGCAGTTCAAAGGTTGTGTCTAAGGCTTCAGGAAAACATTTTTATTTGTCAGAAGATATTTCTGCTGTAGCTGTTCACAAGGCTGAAGAATTGCTCCGTTATGGCAGTGTTACAGGAAGCTATCAAATTATAAAATACTGCTCCTCTGGAATGCTACATACTGTACATAACATAGAGGCCAATCTAGTTTTCCAGTCTTGGTAGAGACACATCATTCTGTCTTAGAAACTTTAAGCAGAGTTGAAAAGTTGAAGCTTGAAAAAACTGAGTCTCATACATAGTGTAAATACAAAGATGAATGCTTTGCATTTCTGAGAAAAATGATGAGATCATCAGCGAAAAAGGAAAACTTATAATTGTGATCTAGGCCCAACACAGCTCAGCAGCGAGGGTAAATATATCTTGCTGGGCCGCGACTGCCTAAAGAAAAGGAGATGAATGAATCAGTGAACACCTTTTTCTCCAAACTCAAAATAAATTAAGGCAGACTTAAACCCAGTTTTCTTGGTGTTTCCTAAATGAATACTGTGGAAACATCTCCTGAGATTAATATCTTCTGAGAACAGTCTATTTTCTTTCCCTTATAAAGCTAGTTTGGTCAACATTCATCTCAAGTAGGGAGAGATCCTTATGACTTAATTAATGGCAGTCTTTTATTAATCACTCCTTTCTTAATGTATGACACATGTACCTCAGAGGTATTACAGATTATTCATTGCAATCAACCCCAAATTATTGTTCAGGCACAACAGTAACCAGGGCACTAGCTTAATGAAGAGCAGAACCACTGGCAACTGTTAGCCATTACCCTTAGGTGCATGTATTGTACTTACAAAAGAAACTCCACCAGCCAGTCTGCCTGCTCCACAGGTTATTGTTGTAATTTCCCTCACTCACTTTGACATTAAATACTAGGAGCTCTCATTGACGTTCAGTGTCTTACTTGGTGAATTTTAACTCAAAATTTGAGACATGACTCTTTTTTCTTTTTTTTTTTAACCTGTGATTTTGCCCAGTAAATCCTGATGAAATCCTTCACTTGAAAATTATGGCTATATCAAGAAAAATATTCATCAAAAGTGTTTTGCTTAGGATGAGTTGATCCTAGGATTTTAATTTTGAGAAAAAAAGAGGACTTTTAAGGCCATCCATACATTTTCAAAAACTTATAAGATCATATTCTGTTGTTTTTCTTGGAAATGTCTTGGCCATGTTTTCCAGCATGTGGCACTGATGACAGTTGAAAAGAGCTCTACTCATTGTCTTTTGACAGGTTAAGAATATCGCATTAAGTCATCTGCAGTTGTGCTGTTGAGGTGGTTGTGCCCCATTCAAGGTGAAGCTGTCATGTTTTTCCTCAATCATTGAAATTTTGTCTGAAATAGAAAAGTGACATCAAATATTGTGTTGTTTATGATGTTAGGCTATTAACTTGTTGACATTTTAAGTAATTGAAATGTCACATGTCATTAAATTTGCATTTAATTTTTAATGATATATTACCAGCACGGTGAATTAATAAAGGTAGCCTAATCAACAAATTAGGCTGATGCAAATTAGTGCTCATTTTATCTCAAATTTCAAACACACTACTGGGTAATTTGGCCAAAAGCATAGGCCAAAACCCCAATGTAATCTTGTCTAGCCTTGCCTCAGGCAACTTGAAATTCAATTTAACATCTCCATTTATTGGGACTTTGGATATGGATGAGCTTAAAAGCATTCAAATTATGTGTTGTGGTCAAGGTTTGATTTCAGGCAACATTTTACCCGAGCTCAAGACTTTTTCTTTTGCATTGCTTTTCTCCATATTAAACTACTTGAAAGGGGCAATGTATTTTGAGTGCCTGACATCAAAATAAGTGTTTCTTCTTGGTCTACTCTTTCCAAGTTTGCTGAAAACATTGCATCTAAAATATGAACATGCAGCATTTGTTTCCCTTGTGTTATTTAACAGCAAAACGTTACCACTTGGAAACACTCTTGGAGTCTCTCAGTGACTGGTCTCTTCTTTTGTTTTATATAGGCCAGATATGAGCTATTTTCTCAGCATGTGGTGCTCCCTTGCAGAGCTCACGCTTCAATGCACATAAAGCACAAGGATACATTGCTTTGTATCAATATTATTTTATGACTATTACTATTATCAATTTAACACTTAGATCAGAGACTGGAGACTACTGGAGACGGGAGGAATGACTGGTCTTTTTATATTAGGACAGGTGTCTACAGCCAGGTTGTTGCCAGAGACATATTTTATTGAAAAGATGCCCATGGGAATCTCTTATCTGATGGAAGCTTTCCAACAGCTTTGTGCAGACTAAAAGGCTTGGAAAAGTCAACCATTTACCTCAGCCCAGAGGTTTGGGATGGTTCTTTGTTTGTGAGAGCTCAAAGGCTTGGAAAGGCCACATGCTTATCATAGACTAAAAGACCTTTAAGGCCACTTGCTCACAAAATAAAATCTGTTGTGTGACTCTGCTGCTGGTGATTAGCTCCATCCTGAGCTGACAAGACAGGCATCCAGTCAATCTTTAGCTTCTTCTGGAGGCATCGTGTTACCTGTACCTTTAAGTGATGACATTTCCAGCTCTTTATTTAGCTCACCCATTTAAGATGAAAATCAAATACACTCTTGCTTGGTTACCATGGTGATTCAGCATTTTTTTCTTTTTTATGAAAGATACTGCAGCTTAACAGGCTTACTCAGAGATAACTCGTTTTCCCTTTTTAATTAATTTAAATTTGATGTTTTTCTTGAATATTTCATGGTACAGGTTCTTCACAGCAATACCTCTATAATTTCTATGCTGGAAGAAAGCAAAGGGTATTATGAATGAGCTGACATGAGCTTATTACATCTTCATGAAAAATCATTGCATTTCTGCATCCCCTCCTTGAGTTCAGGGTTGCTCACTAGCATGTGTGGTATTTTTCCTTGATCAAAGAGATATCCTGACTGCCCTCCAACCTGGTTGTCATGGGAACAGGTGTCACATGACCTAAAGTGAGACAAACTTTGGATGAGAGAGGATTGGCTCTCTGGAGGGCGTCAGTCCCCCTCTCAATTCATCTGACATGGTTACCTAGGAAACAAGGCTGTGAGACAGGAAGCTGAGGAAAGATGTAAGCTCTTGTTTGTTTGGATAACAGCAAAGAAGCTGCATGGACTCCAGACATCTAGTGGATGTGCTATTAACGTCAGGATTTTAGTGGAGTAAGATCAGGTTGATATCCCTCTGCTAGCCGTGTCTTTTTTTCTATATCACGACTGGATATAAACAGTAATTAACATCACAACTTATTCATATTTCTTGTTGGTGGCTACAGCTGGGTATCCCACTTGGTGCACGCCATGTGCCTGTTACTTTCCTTGTTGGAATCCACGACAGGTCGTGCTGTGTAAAAATACTCGGGATTGATTGATTGACTGATTTATCCATTCATTCAATCATTCAATAAAATAATTAAACAATTCCTTGTGTAATATTAAAGATGCTACTACTGCTACTAATAATACTTATTTTGATTCTTGATACGAAAGATTCTGTTCAGCTGTCTACGAGCCCGGGATCTCAGCTGTGAACAGGAGGTGCTATGTGTTTCCCTTGAGAACAAAGACAACAAATTATTCAACATTAAACAACAAGGTTAATGGGTTAATAAAGAGGGGATGTTTGATGCTCCCAGCAGCCCTACATGACTAATATTCACATTTGATTTGGACAGCACTGAGAATTAGTCTGATGGTCTCTCAGTAACACTGACAGCCCACAGACTGATGGGGGCGGTAATGGGTTTGCCTTGGGATGTTTTACAGGTCCCACTGGCTGTCAGTCATCTCGAACTCAAGTCACCATTGGATCCCACGTGTTATTTATCTCATGCTGGTGTGGCGCTTGTGCTCGTGGGTGAGATTATATGAGTAATCACTCAGATTGGTTTTGCATGGTGGGAGTATTCTAAATAATTCTTTTTTTACTGCGCTCTGTTCACATGAGTCTTCTTTAATGAAAGAGCTTTTAAATCGTGACTTCACTGTCAAACATACTTGCCAATCAGAAAACCTTTTCTTCAGTTTGACACAGTTCGCTGAACATAATGCACAGAAACAAGTTCTTTCATGCCACAGAACCTCTTTGCTCATAGTGTTTATAGGGCAATGGGCCTCTTATATGCCAACTATACATTCTGCAGTTATTGTTAGGCGGATCAGGACAACAATAAACAGAACAAGCTTTCCTCACCTCATTAAAGATTCCTTCCTCTGTTCAAATCAGGAAACCTGAAGCCTGCTCCACACTGAGCCATCAGAGAAAGATCCAATATTGTATCATGCCCATGTGCTGCTGTGTTGAAGTGCAAGCTCAATAATCAGTGACCCAGTTATTTTAATTGCTTACCCACAAACACAAAGGGGAAAAAAGATAAATAGCACAGCCTTGTTCCTGCACCAGCATCTTAGGACATAAATAAGGAGCGTCTTCCCATTAACAAGTATGTGATCAAGGCATTCGCTCACACAAAATCATGAAAGAGAATATATTAACAGCCTAAACATCCAGAACTATGTTGTATGTATAAAAAAAAAGCAAAAAACAAAAGGCCAAAATCCAAGGAATAATTCAAATGCTTCCTGACCCAATAATCTGAAAACAGAAATCTGTCCTCAATCTTCAGGTATTCTGTGATTAACATAAGATACACATCTTAGCAATAGCCTCATTAGGGCATTTGAAATGCACTGCATTATAAATGCATTATAAATACATAGAAGTGACTCAATACTCAACTCAGTTAAGATCTGTGTTGTAGTACCACGTGAAATTAATTCAGTTAGATTTTGATCTTCCCTATCCCAAAACTATACAACCTGCTGATCCTGAACTGCAATACAAGGGCAAGTGTAATTGCAACATGCAAAACAATCAAACTAAAAGTTGTGACAGTGAATTATGGGTAAAGAGATGAAGTCTGTGAACACTGGCTTGCTATTACCTGTGGTTGATTGTGGTGTTTTGGTAAATGCACACTCACTCCCCTAACAGCTACTTTCCCAGTTCCACTCACCATGAAAAAAACAAAAAAACACAATGATGACGACAGTTACCTTGTTTCCTCGCATGTTGGCAAGTCAGCCGCAGCAAAAAGCAACAGCACCCACCAGCAGCAAATCATGTACTGGCATCGCAATATTTCCCACAAAGCAGTTAGCAATCAGCTAGCTTGATTTAGCCATCTGACTGCAACTGCAGTGTGGTTTTAACAGCTCCACTCCATTTCATCAGTCAGTCAACAGGCAACTAAGGATGTGGCCAGGAGTCTATTTTATAGAGCTGTCAGCTTTTGCCGGGCATTGGGCTTTGAGAGGAGCCTCCTGATTTGCCTTGAAATAATGGTTGTGAACATATTTGATTGAAGTAATGTACTTGTGAGACTTTTTGGCTGTAAAAAAAATGTGCCCTTATTCTTTTAGTTGTGAAACTGTAGAGAACTCTTATTTATATGTTGATTCAATCCATCAGAGAAATTAACCCCAAAATGTAGGACAATTAAGATACAGCACAATAAGTAATTGTTTTTTTGTTTTTTTTGTATGGTAGTTCTGTTTTGAATGGTAGTTTCTGTTTTAGTAGGACACACAAGCAACAAGATACCATATATTTGGCGCATATAAGGATTTGTCTCTTCTTCTTCCCAGGATGGTGGAGACAGATATTTTTAGGTGTAATGATGTGGAAGACTTGGAAGGACCATAAAGAAAGACAGTGCAACTATTCTGTGTGATGTTGAATCACTAAGTGTACAGTGTAAGAGCCATGTTTCAGTACAGTAAGCAGAGTATTTTAGACAGCGCAGGTAACCCACCTACCAGTGTACTGATTCAACACAGAGACTCTTTTAGATATACTGATACTTCCCAAAATGTCTACAGAGAGGTTCAAATGGCCATTTACTTTTAGTGTAATGAAATTGTGAACTGATCATACTGATTGTTGCTTCTGCATATAGGATCTGTCCTGTTTGGTTTGTGCATCCCCGTTTTGTCTTTGGTATTATGTCTTGCATTGCTTGTGATTTGTCTATGATAAAGTAATTGACCAGAATGGGACTAACAAAGCATTACTTATATTACAAATTATCTCAGTAAGATAGCCTATAGTAATTGCTTGCAGGGAACAAGCAGATGATGCCCAGTCTTTATACCTTTATATAGTATCCTCAAGCAGATCTCACATGTCTGGCGCAGTCAGTAAGTATAACTGCTTGAAGAGCAACAACTGATTTGTGGGTAGAACTTGCCTACACTGTGTGGGTTGTGGAAATAAGACCACAGGAGATAATATGTACTTGTGCAAAGACATGTGCCAAGATGTTCCGCTAAGCAAAATGTTTCATGTTTGTAGTACTTTGCTTTTAGGATAATGTAATTTATTGATTTGCGCATAGCACCGATGACCTTATGCCTGCAGGAAATTCAATACTTATTGCTATTGAAGTTTGCTATTTAAAATTAAACAATAACTATTTAATGAATAATGCAACACCTATTTACATGAATTAAACTATTTTACAATAACCATTTTCTCATGTCTGTAATTAAATATTTTTTAGAACAAATGACAATATAATACAGTACATACAGTATTAACAGAAATAAAACTTATTAATGACTGTATTTTTCAGGAGGCGAGGAAGTTGTCTTTACTACATATTTGAAAGCAGAGAGACACAGGAAAGACTGCGAGAAAAAGAGTGAATATGTGAAAAAGATCCTGGGCTGGATTCAAACCCAGGATGTTGCAGTTATAATGTACGGGTGTGCATTTGAAATCACTGAGCCACGAGGTTGCACCCAAAACTTGTACACTGAATTGCAGTATGAGATGTAAACATTTGACAGTGAAAATATGGCTATGCACATTGAAAGGATCATGTATTACAGTGAACTTGACAGCTGAGACCAAATGAGATTTAGAAAGCTGTATGACAAAACATAGATGAGACAGTAATTAGTGGTTGTGCCTGTAACTCAAGCATCAAAAATTGGTAAGCTGATTTAAAAATGAAATGAGGAATAATGGTTGCCATCTACTGTATTTGTAAAGGAAATGACTGATGACTCAGGCTGTCATTTGTTTGTATTTTTGGTCATTCTGTATCTTGACTAGGACAGCTTTACTACTGTGAAGATAAAACAGAAATCTTATCAGAGATAATTGACATTTGCAACCTTTATCACGCTCCCTCCAGGCCTTGTGTGAATGAATCTAGATTGTGGCCTGTGACATTTAGACAACAGTTAGAGCCATTTCTGCAGCCATTACAACAGTGTTTCTCACTATAAATCATCTTCTTCTTCTTTTTCTTCTTCTTCTTCTTCTATTTGGACAGATTCCCAAGAATAATGTCAATACGGCAAATTTAAGAAACTTTTTCAAAACCATTCAAACTATCTGTGAATGATTCATGTTTAAAAGGCAATGATTACCATGCCAGATAAATCTCTGATTAGATATAGATCTGGTTGCTCTTAAAAGTGCTCATTTGTTGATTATCAAGGGGTAGCCTATTGAAGCAACTGAAGCAACCATTACCTGTTGATCTAAGGTGAATGTCACACCTATTTTTTGGGCAACAGATTTTCTTCGCTTGCTGGAGCAACACTGGGGCGTGACCAGATGTGTGCGTACCTGCTATTGTTATTATTAAAGCATATCACCTATGCTTATTTGGAAGCTATTTTCTCTCTGGTCTTGATTTTATTAAATTGGACAATGTTGAGCTGTATGAAACTGGATGATGGGACCAGGTAACAACCTCAAGGACTGAAAAATTAAGTAAACGTGGAAGTACCTGCATTCTAACTGATGATTGGCAGGGATGACTGTCCTGTCCTGTTCCAAAAACAGACCGATACAACAGGAAAATGACCCTTCTTCTAGCTTGATTTATAACCGAATAAAGCAGTTTCCTGTTGATGTTGACGTCTCAATCACTAGTTAAAATTATGTCCCCATTTTAAGTAAAAAAGATCATAAAGAGAGGTATGCCAGAAAGGGCCAAAGGAAGGCATTATTTCCTAAGTAAGATCCGCTCCCTTCTTCTCACTTCCACCCTCTCCTCCAAATGTGGGAATTTCTGTTTCCAAAAATCCAAGATGGTGGTTTTCAAAAAGCCAAACTGAAAACCCTAAAATGGCAATTCAGAAACTAATGGGTGATGTCACAACGGCTACGTTCACTTATTTTATTCAATCTATGGGTGCGACACAACAAGAATTATCGCCTCCTTCATCTTGGGCCTTCTCAAGAAAGTCAGCACCGCCCAGCAGTGCTTCTGTTGTCTGGGTGCAGCTATGTCAAGTGAAATTTCATTCCAAAGGTCACTGAAGCTGAACTTTTTGCAAAGCTGAGACACCAAATTGCTACGCTGCCAGAAGAAAAAGAAAAAAAAAATCATCAACCTTTGCAGAGTTTTGGGAGTGAATTAGAAGCAAAGTTTTTGGTCGTGCTAATGCAGCCACCTCTAAGTCTGAAAAACTATTCTGATATTCACACCGAATTACCATTCTGTTTCCACTCTGTTCATTAAGTCAGACATCCATCCAGTTTGAAATTGTTGGTTGGTTTTCAGTTGACATGGTTGCTGCGTTAGCTAAAGTTAGAGCTTAGCAATTTTAGATAACTGTGAAAATGTCAGACAATGTTGACACTATGTGGTGACAAATGTCTGTATAGCATCTGTAACTATCACCCATTTCCTGGTTTTAGCCATAGGTGTTAGCCAGTGTTAGCTAATATGCTATGATCTCTTTGAAATGGCACACTTTGATTGCATTGACAGTTTTTGTCGAACCCTACAACGGTGTTGATCGGTCCGTTCAGTGTTTCAGCTGAGAAATCGCAGTTAACAAAATTGAACAATACCAGATGAATAGAAGAAACAGAAACTTTTTAAAGTGAACATGCAATTCATAGGTCTGGAACCAGGCTACTGAAAATCAGTTCCATTGCCTACTGTAAGAAATGTTGACACTAAATTGAATACCTGTTTTTACTGAAGCTAATTCCAGCAGATGACTAACATTGCTAATGAATGATGACAGGTGCGCTCATTATAGAGGTTCATATGAGTCCAAAAATTGTTTAAATGATTTTCATTGCTCACACCTAGAGCTGCACATTAAGGGAAAGATCTTAAAAGAGGGGCCATATTTAATGGTGTACTGACCTTCTGCATATGGAATTGTAGGGCTGCAGAATCAGTCCATCTAGTGCATGCGATAATAATGAAAACATCAGCAGCAGCAATGGTGATTATAGCTGTAGGCTCTCCATTGATCTTCTAGCAAGAAGGGTGATCTCCTTGCTACTGCAGAATAATAGCCAAGCCTTTAACCTGGACTTGAATCAATAAACCTGCAGGATCTCCTCTTCACTGTGGCCAAGTAACACTGCTGAACTCGCATTAGCTATATTGATGATGAAGTTCTATTAGTATTGTCTACATCCTCATAAGCTTTATGAAAGCTACAGAAACTTACTGCATAGATATTGTGCTGTTTGATAAGCGATGAGCTGATTGTTCATAATATTAATTACATTCAGAAAACCAAGAAAATCTGGGAATGGATGCATAATTCATGTTTGTTTTGAACCAGCCCTGTGAAACTGGCATTCCCTAAATTATGTATGACTGTGTATCTTTGATAATAGGGTTTGCATTAGAAGTAATATGCTTTCCTCCATTCCACAGGGCAGATTCTAGCCAGGGATAGTTATTGTGCAAAAATTGATTTCCCTAAAACCCTGTGTGCCAGAAGACATTAGTCAGCGTTGTCTGGAAGCCAATGCTGTACATAAGAGAGGGCCCCACGTGTTGCCTTTGGAAGGTGAGGGATATTTTTTAATCTCATATATGCAGCCTTGGTAAATCTGATTATTCCTGTAATGAAGAGAAATTGCTGAACAAAGAGATCAATAAGGTTTTAAATATACAACCATCGCCACTGATGAGGAATCTACAGTCTGAATTTGAATTAGAACCTCTGTTGACTGGAGTTTATAAAATCCAAATGAGATTTCCCGGTTCTAAGTGGCAAGAACACAAACCTTTAACAATTAGTATTTAAGATATCCCCTGCTCACTGAAGCTTGAAGGCAAAGTGCAATGCACAAATAATTCACTAAACCGTGTATAATTTCAATGAGAGCTGAAAGAATTGCTTTAATGAGTATTCAAACAAAGCAGGGAATTAATATTATGTGCATGCATTTATACTTGTAGCCTGAATGAGAAATAAAACTGTCCTCTGGTAGAATGAATAATTGTGTGAATACTCTGAGGTTAATGTACAAGCAATGTTACTAATCAGTATTGGAGTAATGGTGTGGAAAGATCTTTTATTATAGGTAAAATTGATACATTTTGCTAAACCAGACTTCAATATTGTGTCTTCTTTCTCAAGTGTGAAATCTTATTTTCTTACATTCGACAAAACTTGTTTAAATATTTTAGAGTGAATAGAGCCCTAGTGAAATGGTTGGATTTCAATTTGACATTTGTAGGATTCATGATATTTTTAGTTGCTCTGATACAAACAGCAATATGACAAAGCATTGATCATTGTGTTTGTCACAGACAGACAGAGAGAAAAGGAGAGGAGGGGAGAGGATGAGAGACAGATAGACAGAAAGAGATCTCTGTCAAATCTTGGCTTGGAAATATGTCACGCTAAAATTCACAATTATAAACACACTGACATAGAATTGGTTCATTTTCCCCATTTATTATTTCAAAGCTGAGATTAATCATATGGAGGGAAATAATGAGTTAAGCTAATCACAGACTTCTGCTTCTTGCTCAACAATAATTACAGTCAGACTAGGTGCCTGGGTTTATGATTTATGACAGAATATGATGGATATTAATGGATTTTGTAATTGGTGCATATGTTTATGAAAATGCCAGTCTGGCTTTGACACTATAAGAGTTCAGGTAAAGCAAGACTTTTCTCTAAATGTTGGCCAACTGAGGACAACATAGAGAAACATGCAGGATCTTATGCACAGTTTTACCTTTAGAAAGGCAATATCCCCACCTGTCTGGAATATTTATCTTTTTTAAGCTACTTGCTGTTAGTAAGTGAGTCCATGCAATGTAAAATAGAACCCTGTAGGATTATAAGTAATATCAGTGTTATAGTGATGTCTGACAAGTTTGGCTCTACTGTGATTTACCAGTCCCCACCCCCTGCCAACATCAATCCTCCTCCCACATGCGCACAGCTGCTCTGACAAACACATACACAAACACATACATAGACACAACAGACTTATGTCTTTGTAAGTTTAGAAATTGGACAAAAAGTACAACAATATCTGGAATAATTCATATTCAACTATACAGTTATATAGCCTTGTTGACGGTCATACTACCGAGCTACTGAAGTCTGGAAAATCAAAGAAAATGACGGCAGTGTTTTTTGGGCTTCTAACCTACTGGTGTGATGACTTTTTCAGGCAGCTGAATGTGCAGAAACAAAGGACCTGGTCATTTATTTCAGAACTCAACCACAGGTTCCTTAACCAACCTACATCAAAGGACATCTGGTTGAGTGTGTGAGTAGTTAAAAATACCTGAGCGCCATCATTGATGAGAAGCTGTTTTGATGTAAATCCAGAGGCTTTGTGCAGAAAGGGGCAAAAAGCACATTTTCTGTTAAAGGAGACTAAGAGCCTTCAACACTGACTAGTTTAATAGATTTTTTTTTCTTTTTTTTTAAATCGTATATTGAATCGCCTCTATGTTTCTCTGTGATATGCTGTTTTCCTAGCCTTAGCATCAAGAGCAGCAATGCACTAATGGCGTTGTCACTCAGTGTGGGAAGACAGTTGGAGTCAGATAAAGGAGTTTCTCTGATCTCTGTGAAAAAAGGGTCCTGCAGAAAGCTCAGGTTATCCTTTTGGACTGTAGTCATTCATTATCCATCCAGAGTTTTCAGTTCTTCCTTCTGGTTTGCACTGTAGGCTGCCAAGATTAATGTTGATAAAGGGATACAGACACTCATTTATTCCAGAACAGTCAATTAACAGAAATTTTTGAGACCTTGGAAAACTTTTACACTTTAATTTCTCTTTTTATTGTATGTTTTGTTTCATGGTTTTCTGTGCTGATTTTATTAAGGCACTTAACTGCACTTAACTGAACTGAATATGTATTTTAGGTCTTTTAAGTGGTTAGGGGAAAAAAGGATATGCCACTCACCCCTCAATCAAAAGATCCACAAGAACAGTATCCTAGACCAGACTAAACTAGACTAGACTAGAAGGAATACTGTGTGCTGAGTTCAGTTTGACATCAATTCCTCTGTCAACCCTCAGTAGGCCTAGCCTATTTCAAAATCCTACTTGCATTATACAAAGAAACAATTAGACTATATTAGCAGAGAAAAAATGCTCCATTTTTGTAACAAGGACACACAGTGTCATAGATGCGAAGCACCACTTTTTATTTGCACCCATGTACTACAGGTCACACCATTCTGTTTCACTGATATCTTATATAAGATATCTTATTTATTTGCTACCAGGCACAGCATGCATTATAAGCTACTTGGACACTGTCTAAGTATTCTCATAGTTCTTATTCCTGCACAGACTCCAGGGTTGCCACATCATTTCAGTACATTTTCTTTCTAACATTGAAGAACTGATACAGCAATGTTTTCATATAGAGCATTGGTCTACAAACACAATACAGAGTAATTGTTACCTAACAAGCTCATTTTTTTTCTCTTTTGTGCTAGCTAGCTAATGTTTGGTAGTGTGTGTCTAGCTTAGAGCACAGCTCAAAATACCCTGTATTATGGTTCTAGACCAATGCAGCACAAGATAAAGTTGCTGTAGCAGTTCAAAGTAACAGCCCACAGAAGAGTTAGCTCATGCCAGCTGTATGCCAGCTCAATACAAAACCTAGCACAAAGTACCTGGCCATGAACTTACTATGTTAGTTTAGGTAGCTAACTCTAATGTTACATAACTGTAAACAATAATGTGGCATGACACTATGTAGTATCCAGGAATAAAACCTGTGTACTGACCATGAGGGTTGTGGTACTGGTCCCAGATGGACCAAACACAGCAGCTGGGATGACCAGTCTGTTTCTCTGACCAAGAGCACCATGTTGCCAAAAGATGTGCTGCCTGTAAGCAGGGTAACGGTATTCCCAGTTGTCATCCCCTGGCTCCCTTGCCTGTCCGACTACCAACACATCATCCCTGTTGCCTGTGAATACACAAATTGCTTTCATCAAGGCAGTATAGGGATGAGTGTGGTAGCTTGGAAATGCAGTTTTCTGGGCCCTGGCCGCAGCTCAGCTTCTCTCTGTCTGTTGGCATGTCCCTGCAGTTTCCACATGTGCACATGGTACTTCAGGTAGGCCAGCAGACGGTGGGGCACCATGCCTGTGTTGGTGCATCAGGAGCGCATCAACAATTAAGCCAGGTTTCCTCGCAAACAGCTCCTTGGCCTGGTCTCTGTACTCCTTCAGGTCCACATCTTGAAGACGTTGCTGAGGGAACAGAAGACATTGGGGGAACTGCATAAATGTGCATCATGATATGCATCCAGTGTACTCAGACGTAGCTGTATGTTGTAACCTTTCTTTGTTAAAGGTTTTATATCTCATAGCCATTCTTTAAACCAATGAGGCATGTATTACAGTTACACTGTATTAGGGTGGCCTAAACAAATCTCTGTTCTTGGAGAGCTTCCACTCTTTCCTGCTCTTCTCCCTCTCGCTCTTCCTTGACCTCTGCCCATTCGCTCTGTTTCAGCCTCCAGCTCTCGTTCCTCAGCCTTTTCTCTCCCGTGGGTTTGTTCTGCTCTGGCAGACACTGTAATCGGTGTCGTCTGAGTTGGAAGCTCGGGGAGGTCCGCTAAATCCTGCTGGACACAAAAACGATTAGCAAATGTTGCTGTTGGCTGGTCATTATCTTGACAAGTAATTATTATTGTCTATTACTGCTGTGCCTATTAGCTAGCTAGACTGAAGATCGCTAAACTCACTGGCTAATTAAAACCAGTCATCCAACTATTAGTGTAGCTCTTGGTTCATATACAAAAACAATGCCATTAACACATGATAAACACATTCTTTGATAAAATATTTCCAAGATACCTGATCACTTGTTTTCCCGCATGTTGGCCAGTTCACCTCTCTTGAGTCGGGGGCGTGTTCTTCTGGTGTTGTCTGATACTACTGATTCTACCTTTAACTTGTGTGTAATATAACTACTTTGATTGCATATTTTTTTTCCAATGATAAATTCTGTAGTTGCAACAACTCTGCAATATTACATTAACCAAGTGGAATTGAAATTCCTTTAAATAAAAGTGAAATTGTAACAAAAAGCCAACTTCAAGATACCATTTCCCCTTGTGCCATTGTTCGATATGTGAGACCTGCATGATCGCCTCATCATCTCTGTTCTTAGAAAAGGAAAGTTTGGCTCTATACTAAATAGTCCTCTGCAGTGAAATTCAGCCCAATTACTGTCTGTCAAGGGCACTGGCCACATTGTAGAATCCATTAGTTTTGTACATTTGCTTAAAAGCGCAGGAGTGCTTGCTGGTGAGGGGTTTCCCTCTTTAGATGATTAAAAAGATGTACCAGTTGATGGGGCATCGAAAGTGCTGGAGGTTATTTATAATATTTTCTCTATAGCACTTGTGGATTTCCTTTAACTAGTGTTTATCCTTTGGAAAACGATTATATTTGCTTTGACTGAATTACTGTCGCCATCCAATCATTAAAACATGACTGTGCCCCCAGTTTCAGTCCCTGTCTGCCTACCCCACTAATTTGAAACCTGCAATGCAAGGGGTGAGCAACTCTCAAATCAACCTGATTACATACAGCCAAACTGAAGTGCAGCTCTACAAAACACATCCACTGATATTCACATACTTAAGATTTTTAACCCTGAAAAAAGGCTTAAAAGCTAAAATGCTAAAACAAAGAAGAAAAGACATACTGTAAGACTCACATAGAAAATAGGTGAAAATATAAACAGGCATAGATTAATGTTTTCATCATAGTAAACTCTCAGTACTGTTCACCTTGTAAGCTTTTATGCTTGCAATTATCTCCTCATTCTGTTCCTCCATCCCTCACTAAACACAGCTTCAGATGTTTGTATGCAAGACCTGCAAACAAAGTGTTTTTTGCACCTGACACACATATCTTTGCATTTGTTAACTGTTGGAATCAGTGTCAGATTTCTCCATCAGACAACACTTGGGCCTTTTTATGTGTCGACATGTTTATGTTGCATAAGCAAAGAAAAGTCTTGAATTGACTGATAATATTCACAAAACCTAGATGTGGCCATGCAATTGCTGTTGCTGAGTAGCCAAACAATCCTGAGGAGAGGAGATTTTCATACTCTTGGGTACAAAACTAATGGGCTCCCTGTCTCGTACTAATCCAATATTGAGGGTGTTAATTGTGGATAAAACTGTTTCGCAGTCTGTATTTATTTTTTACAAATCACTTTTTTTCTTACCAAAAAAAAAAAAAGAACAAGAAAAAGGCAGTCATTAGAGCTAAGACATTCCAGAAAAGTCAGGGAGGCTGGAACCGAAACTGGATAGCAATTTAATTTTTTATATGTCATTACCCAGTAGTCAACCTTTAGTAGACTCTACTGTGATCAACTCACAAGATTTATCTGGCTCATTATATCCTTAAAATGACAGGTTGAGGATATAATGGATTCGACGCCACTGCCACTGTTGCAGATTCTGGCTGTGAATGCAATAAGTCAAATACGTGAATACAATACAAATTAGCTATGCACTTATGACCCCAAGAGGAACAATCCTATAGGTTTTAGTGACCCCATGGCTTTTCTTCAGCGCCACCATCAGTCTATCTATGGATCTGTCTAAGTTTGTGTGAGAATTTTACACCTGTTGCTTGCATCACCATCAGCACCCTGAAAACCACTCTTCTTTGAGTCTGTGTATGGGCATTAAGGGTTGAATTATCTATTACAGCTTTGATTCCTGCTATGTGATAAGACGTTTTAACATCTCTATTCTGTGACCTACTTTATGAAAATAAGTCTCATATTCTCATCTTAAATTACACGGCTCAGTGCTGTGGGATTGATTAACTTCTGAGCATATGGTGATCGTCTGGAATATGAGCCACAATACCTGTACTTTAGGGCATTTTGCACAGACACATTTGCCTTTTGAGGGTTTTATGGAGATTTTTTATTGAGAGCGTTACCGCAGTCTTTAGATAAAATCAGTTAAGACACTACCATCTTTAGGAGACATTTGTCACAATAGTTGTATTTGTATTCTTCATGCTTATTTTTTGAACAGATTTTGTTTCATTCTGATTTACTTTATAAGGATTTAAAATGGATGGAAATATCCATGTTTAATCATCCATGCCAGTGAATCCATCATGTGCATTTTTTAGACATCAGTATACAACTGCTAAATCATTTTATAGATGAATTTAAAAGTAAAGAGACAAGTAACTGTGGCATTCTGGGTCAAAAAAATAAAACATTCAGACAGATGTGGTTTCTGTTTCAGCGTGGGTTCCACTTATAAATTGATTTAATGACAACTGACTTATTGATCAAGGCCAAGGAATGTCACACCAGTACAAAAAGCAAGATCAAACAGAAGGCCGGATGTTTGACACCGTTTCTTTTACTAAATATATGGCAGTGGCTGTTAAATCTTCCCGCCAGCTTGAGACATATTGTGTGACACTCCATGAAGTGATATTCAGTTCATGACATTTGGCTCATAAATATAGGTGGGAGTTGTGCAAATTGAAGGGTGAAGGCGTGCATCACATAGCTGACAGTATTCGCCAACGACAGCACTGTCAGTGTTTGAGGTGGTGACAGCAAACACAGCCGAGTGATGAAATATGGATACAGATCTTAACAGCCTTCTTGGTTTAACATACTGGGAATGTTGGCTGGCGATGGAAATTGTCGGCATTTACACTGTGGTGACTACTGACTAACTCTTTGTACACATGTGTTGGAAATGAGCCACCACCACAACATATCATATCAAGGCTGGATGTTACATCCCCAAAGCCAGAGTGGAAGTGAAATATTCATGAAACGTGCATGGGTGAGCCAGGGCCCGTGATGCCTGCTGGCATGGCTTGTCTATGCCAGCAGGTGTTGCTTTGGGTCTATTTGAAACTGTGTTGTACCCACACTTACTCGTACTCAATAATAGTATTCAGTATGATCTAAAATGAGTATGGAGGTCGACAACAAAGAGCCAGGTGCTGGCGATAATCCAAATTCAAATGATTACAAATGTGAGTATACAGTGTTTTTTATTATATTTCATTTTATTTTTTTAATTTATTTTTCACTATAATGTCTCATACGTCATCTATTACCATTAATATACCAGTAGTGTGTTGAGATTAAGAATTTTGTTTTAGAAAGTGCTGGGTGTTTTTCATGTGAGTGGTAGCTGACCGCAGACATTGGTCTGTTGTGATCGCTCTAATATTAACAAAGTACAATATTAATGTAGTACATTTTTGTGCCTCTCATATACAGTAGGTACCGATCATGGGGCTTTCTGATGGTTTCCCATCAGCTTTGGAGGCTACAGGCAGTGTGCCTTGCCTGAATTTCATCCCTAACCAGAGCTGGAGCTGTAAACATTACCCAGTGTATCATCATATCTAACTGTAGGCATATAATTTTTCTCTTTAAGTTTTCTCAGGAGTAATTTGTGTATAGGGTTTTTTCTGGCTCAAAATCAGACCTTCATTTGTGTGGTTATGCGCACACTGTTTTGTGTTCGACATTTCTCCAGAAGTTTAAATAAGAAACTAAATCAGATATTTTGGTTATTATAAACATTAATAAAGGATAAATTACATCAACAGTTTATTATGAGTGATAAAATCAAGACTCCTTAAAAGGTATTTAGATTAAATATTGACTCAGTACATTAATGCTTGTACAATCCTTTATCCAATTGTGAACAAAAGTTTGGAACCTGTTGTCATAACTGTCATAACTGACAAGCCTCTTAATACAAGGATTAACAATAAAGAACAACTAAATATGAGTTTTAAATTTTTTCTGATGTTGTAAAAGGATTGTTTACATCAGGAAAACACTGGACTAAAACAGATCAATATATTCAGTTATGATCATTGAGAAACACACAAAATATGTACTTTCCATCGACTCCAACTCTTTATTTTTGTGAATATATCTCAAACATATATGGTCAAAAAATGAGACATGACTTAAAATGCACCGCTCGCTCTCAGTCAGCTCTCCTCTGCAGCCCAGTGTGCATGCATGTGTCTTGTTTTTAAAGGTTGCCAGAAATTCAACACCAGGATCAATATGCATTAATGAAACGCTCAATTTTCATTTTGCACTGTCTGCGATAAGAAATTTTTGGTGACTGAAGTAAACCTTAAAAAATGCCCCCAAAACAACCCTGTTACTTAAAAATGATCCATGTTACGGCATTTTCAGTCCTTGAACCAGGTAATCTGAATTTTTTAATGCAATTAGGCAGTAACATGGTGTGTGCTGCTAGCATATCACTCAGGTTGGCATAAAAACTAGCTACAGGCACTTGGCCACCTAGTCCCTGTTTATCCTACCTTGTCAAAAATACTTAAAAGTAGTGGGTGGAGAGTGCCTTTAACCAGAGTATCCACCATCGGTATTGAGTAAAGCTAGAGGCCAGGGACTTAAAATCAAACATAATTTTTTTCTAAAGAGTCCTAGCAAGTCCTATTAATCATGACATAAGATTAATTATTGCTGAATGCTAACTTATTTTTTCTGATGATGTTAGTTTTCCTTGACTGCTGAAAGTCACTGGGATGTCACGATAAAGGATGTTTATCCTGTGACTTCCTTAAGACTCAAGAAACTCTTAAAACTAAGGCAAAGACTGAAAATTTGTAGGGAGAGTCCTTTAGTGTGTACCTAGCTTAACCTGACTACTTGGTGCAGATATACAGAAGTAACTACTGTGTTTATCACTGGAAAAAAGTCTAGGATCCCAGCTTTAAGTTGTGTATGTTTAATCTTATTATGTAACGCGCTGCCAACCTACCTTAAAGTTTTGCTGTCCCACCGGCCGCACTATAAATGAAGTGCTTAGTTGATATTAGAGATACCGAGCAGAAAAATTTTGTCCCAGCATTCATTATTGCCACCCTCCACTCTGAAATATCACACTCTATTAACAAAAACTCTTGCTGCCTCTCCCAGCTATCTCCCAGCAGCAACTGATTACCACTCAGAAGTCAAGTTCAGAAGTTCAACACTCCACTCTGCCCTCCTTCTGAGAGACACGTCAAAATCAGCAGCCTTGTGAACAGAGCCATATCAAAGATGCCCGATTGCCCATCATGGTGCTAAAATAATATTTTATGATGCAACTTGCCGCTAGTTTAAGAAATATATTATGATCAAAACATCAAATTAATTATTGCTGAATAACGTATCTTTACTGGTGATGTTAGCTTGGCTGTTGTCACAGCAACCAGCAGTGATTCTGTTTGCTAATGTTAATATCAGCTAATGCCACCTGGGAAACCCTGCACTGAATACACAAAATATTAGTCTTTCTCTGAAGAACACTGATGAGATGTATCCAGGCAAAGGCCAATATCTCTCGATGTAGATAAAGAGAAGCAGATGAATTTGAGAGGCTCTAAGACAACTGAGATGTTGATTGTGCAAAAGTGTCTGTAACTCAGTATCAGGAAGATGTGCATTATATTTTGTATGTTCAGTTTATAACCGTGCCATTAGTTACCACGAGACTGGGAAGTATGATTTACACTGCACTTTGCCATTCAAATTAAAGAAGCAAATGTGTGCATGGGATATTTGTGAGGACCCTTTTGTGAGTAATAAGCAGAGAATCTTTCAAAGATTTCTTTTTAATCACAATAATTAGGGAAGGTGATGTTCCAGTGTGTTTTGTGAATTTGTACGTACTCAGCTAGAAAGCATTATTATGATGTGCACATAAAGATGTAGATTTACATGTGAATGAGATTTCAATACACATGGTGAGCCGTATGGGTCACTCTTTTGATGTGCAATGTTCCAGCCTTTGTCCAAACCAGTGGGGAAAACTGTCAGCTCTTAATTCAATTCCTTGTACTACTTTCACATTGTGGCCTTAAGCACAAGCCACACTGGCTGATGTTCTGGGACTTCAGTCAACAACAATAGCAAACAGCCTTCTCATAATGATTTTGATAAACAAAAGGTACGACCATTCAGTTCACAGTCAGTGGGTCTTCATGCATTTCAAAAGTTAAATTTTAGCCGGACTACAACAATAATTTGGCTTTTTCAAACATGTAAACATTTAGTCCGACTGAAATTGTCCCAAGTCGATACCTATATGCTTCAATTTTGGCAATTTTAACATTCATTTTGTCTTGATCTGAAAATATAGTTAAAACTTTGAGAATAAACATCCGTACTTTACCACATACTTTACAAATGCTCTACAGTATAGTAACATTGTGAATGTGCATCAGCAGTATTGACAGTATTTTTCCACTCCGAAATTTGCACTTGCATAACTTCAGCAAAACTCCATTTAAATACTTTAAATTATGCGGCTCTTGTAGAAATGTGTGGGATAAATTGTATCATTATTCGAGATGGTGGTGATGTAACCACTGGTCAAAAGTAAACATTTTATGAAGGTCAGAACTGCGTAACCTTCGGTCCTTTGCACACACATCCATTTATTCTTGTTTTACAAATTTACCTCGAGGACCAAGGTCTGCTTTCCTAGATTTTCTTGTATTCGCTCGCTCACAGACAGAGAGAGCTCACTCTGTCAATCAGTTGATCAGTTGGTCGGTCGATTGATCCACAGAAGTTTCTGCACTCTTTGGTTGCCCCCTTTTTCGCCCTAGGAGGCTGAAATTTCGAATCAAGTGTATGTGTGTATGAGTGAAGGTGTTTGTGTTCGTGCCAATTAGCTAAAGATCCGACCTTTGAGTTCAGTGATGTTTTGACTCAGCTGAAGGCAGCCAGAGTGATCCAGAGGAGCAACTTTTGATTGATTATTTTATTCGTCGGCTGTTGTTAACCAATTAAGTTGTGACCAGGTGGGGCCTACAAGTCAAACAATTTATTTTTTGAGGGTTTGAGGGTTATATGTGAAATTTGATTGTGGTGTATCAGTGTGGGTGTGACTTACCAGACAAAGTTTTTAAATCAATTTCCTGTCAGAAGAATTGCCTATGGTACAAATTGGCGTCCTGCAAAACATTACAGATTACTGAAGACAATTAGGGCATTGTCTTCAGTGTCAGTCACTGCTTTCTTGTTTATTTGTGTGTGTGTGTGTGTGTGTGTGTGTGTGTTTAGGCATATAAACATTTTGGCCTACATACAAGGATGTTTGTATTTACTAATGCAACAATTCATACACTTTCAGCTAGCCCGCAGAGCTTCAAGTGAAACTGTGTCGTCTAGTTTAAAATGTAACTCAACATTCCAAATGGTGCACCCATGGTTCCTGGCTCAAAGCTATGAAGGAAAATCTGTGCATGTGTTGATCTTAAAAGACTGACCTACTTCTAAAACTAGCAGACAGGACTGTTTTCTGAAGTTTAGATGCTAAAAGTGGATTTTGGCAGAGTCCACTGACAAACAAAAATTCTCTGCAAGTCATCCAACATTTGCTGCAAAATAAGACTTCAAGCATGTCATATCAAGTCCATATTGCCCCCAGGCCAATGGCATCTCCAAGCATACTGTCAGAAGAGTCAACTTAATCTGTAGGCAGGGTGACTCTTACCTGGTTCCTCTGAGCTATCACTCAATCCGCACAGAGCGTAATGCAAGAGTCCTGTGAAAGAGATGAGCAAAAAACACGTTCAGTCAGATGAATATTAAAATATACCCAGACAATAAACCTGAAATATGTATGGTCACACCAAGGTTAAGTTAAAGGTGATGATGCAAAAAGCTATAATGTCTTATAGACGTTTTATTAAAGCGGACTCTTAGCCAAGGCAGTGCTGTCATTTAAGAGTTCAGATTAAGCTTCATGGATAAAAAGACTGGAAAACTACAGCCATCGTGTCGGCCCTGAAAGAAGACTCCACTATCATGCAACCCTAAAAAAAGAAAAAAAAAGTACAGGAATTCTTTAAAAAGAGACAGTGGCCTCATAAAGCTAATTCCTCATATCTGACCAGGCTATGTGGCGTTCCTGGTGGTTTTTCTATCTTGTCAACCTCCCTGTTCCATTTAAAGGTGAACAATAAGTGCAAAATTGCGAAGCACTTAACCTTATTAGGCTGCTGTAAACACAGGGGACCAGAGTTATTGTTTTTGCTGTTGTTCACGGTTGTTTTTGTTTTTGCTGCTGCTGTTGGCATCAAGAGGAAAGAAATAAAATTATGAAATGTATGAACTTATTTACAAAGAAAAAAGTCATTCACCAGATACATGTTCATTTGAGACAATAGATGCCATGATGTACATGTGAACAATGATGGCATGATCATAGTGTCTTGTATTGTTGAACATGAGCAGGGATAATTACACATAATGCTTATCTTATACCCAGATATTTGTAGACCAAATTTTAAAGTCCCTGCCTCTTAAACCACCAGTGCTCCCACTGGTTGTCTAGGTCTGAATCCAGCCCCCCCTTTTTCCCATACACTATCTATTTGATTATGTTCTATCTTTCCCTCTATTTAAATAACCAACAACAAAATCTCAATGGTAATTGTACCACACTTTATTTGACCTGAAAGTTGCTCCAGGTATATTATTATTATTGAGTGGAGAATAATTTTGACATCATATTTATCTGTTCTGTCATACAATCTATTCATGACAAGCGGTGGACTTCAGTTAGATGGTCTCACTCATGACATTCCTGAAGTGTTTTTGCCACACTACTGGAATATGGGAGCTCGTATCATGAGAGACCTCCACACTCTGCACTTAAGTGTCTTAATTAAAGGTGCAGTTGGTGTCTGTATTATTGCACTCTCATTCCCCCCCCCCCC
>OMLF01006656.1:86511-96600 GCA_900302615.1 Holocentrus rufus | reverse complement strand
AAGAAGGCTGCTCTTTTTTTTTTTTTTTTTTTTTTTTTTTTTTTTTTTTTTTCCTTGCATATCTCTTCTTTCCAAATAAGGACTGTAGACGAGAGAGCTAGTCTGGCAGCAGCATCTGTGGAGAGCGTGCCCTGGGGATTCTAGTGTCACAGATGCAGTGTAAGAACTATGTGAATGGAGAGGCTCTCCCTGACTGCAGGCTGTGGGACTGGCATGATTAGGCCTTTAGATGTGCTGTGTTGAATGAGAATTGGGTTCTGAGGTGCTTAGACGCACTGGTCTGAAGGATTGATTTAATTTGCCAAGCACTAATGAGAGAAATAAATGCTCCAGTCTCTGCTCTTTTGGGTTTGCTGATATGTTTCCCTGTGATTGTGTAAGTACTAATAGTCTCTTTCATCATGCATTTCAGCTTGCCACAAAGCAGCATACTCTTTCACCAGTAATATGCCCGGCTATTAAGGCTTCCTAGCTGAGCTCTCACAGGTGTTTTGCTTTCAGACATTTTTTTTTTTAAAAGCACTTGAAATATACTGTCAGTGAGATGAAATCAGCTTTGGATTTCCTCCTTCGCTGTCTCTCTTTCTCTCAAGTGTGCACACACACACACACACACGCACATACACAGCATTTGGGAAGAAACTGCTTATAGTGCTGACCCCAGTTACTAATTTTAACTGCTGCCTGCCTGGATTAAATAGTGGGCGCAGTTCTCCAGCTGGGGTCACTATAGTAATATGTTGTGTATGTTTAAGCGAGGGTGAGGGTGGTGGAATTGGAGATTGTTTGTTTTAAGCTCCCGGCTCTGGCGGAGTTTGTGTTCTTTGCCCAGGTGGCATGTCTGCTTCTGGTTTGGTTTGGATAGTGTAGCATCCCTGGATATCATGTTGGTGCTGTCAAGATCCAAGAGTTGAGACTGGGAGGTGACTCATCCCAAGAGGAAGCCTCACTATCATGAATGGTACCTACTGTGTATCCAATTAACATTAGTGGTACAAATGAGTCACTAGCATGGCTTTTTCTACTGTTTCACACCTGTAACCTTTGGAAACATACTGATTATAAATAATTTGCTTGTCTAACATATATATATGTATTTGTTTTTTCATGTCTGTTTTATGAGTATTTATCACAATTAGCTAACTATATTTTTTCTTTGCAATTACCTGTGGTGATTTTTCAGTGACTTTTTTTTCTGTCACTTATTTAAAAATAAGCTCAGGCTCAGATGTGACACAGCCAGCTCAAGTAACACAGTGTTTGCCAAATCTAACTTTCACACAAAAGTTTTCTTCGCCCCTTCCTCCAAAAGATCATGATCTCCTCTCTCTTATTTTTCCAGCCTAAACCCAGCTCATTGTTTTCTCAGCTTTCTACTGAACGCCGCACATCAGTGTCTTCATCACAGCAGTCTAATGTCAACACCCTGAATAAGCTCCTCATGAAGAAAGCAACACACTTCATTTAATGCTCTGAGTTGCAAAAGAGAAAATCAATCAAAAAAACAAAAACAACGAAGAAAAAAAAAACTTGATTTTTGAATAACTGTGCAGCTAACTTGATTCTGTATCCTAGGATGATTGACAGACTCTAATAATGGCATGAATGAGTGTAAAACAAAAGCCTTCATTTCCTCTGACTAAAAACAGACACTGATAAAAAAAAAAAAAAATCACACACACAAACTAAAAAGAACACTGATTAAAACCAAGACTGTGTGCAGAAGTGTAGAAAAACTGCACTGCAGCTCCAAAAAGTATTTCCGAGCTGGTAGTATTAACATGTTTAAGTAGGGTACCTCCTCTTGCATGGTCTTGTATTAATCATTCCTCGTCACTCATTAAAAAATATTTGTTTTCTGCTGATATTTGACCTTAGTTTGCTGTAAAGTTAATTATAACAGCAGATCTCTGCTAGGTGTGTGTGGGGACTAGTGTTACGCAGATCGGCTCTGACGTCATCCGAATCCGCGTGTATGCATAAACTATCCACCTGCCACCCACCTGAATGAATTATTTTCTCTGATTTAGAGACCTGCACCTGCATGACCCGTATTTCACTCTACCTCTACCTGTCCCTGTAGGCTATGTTGCTTTGTAAATGATTTCGAGCAGCACGAGCTTTCCAGGTGATTTCTTTATTGTGTGTTGTATCGATGTGTGAGTGCTTTATTTCGGAGCTTACTTTAAAGATTAGAGAGGCTGCTTTCAGTAATTGTAAACGTTTCCATGCACACAGTAATGTCACCGCAGCAAATCTGGTGGAGCATTTAATGAGCAAAAGTAAAAACTGTCGTTATAAAATTGACAGGTCAGAGGACACTGACATAAACAGCGTCACAGAGGAAACATAATTAAACTTTTAGCTTTTGAAATTAGCATGAGCTAATGCTAGCAGTTTGACGTTACTTGCTGCAGGATCCACATAGTTTGTCAGCTGAATGTCAGAAAGACACACTTCATCTTACCAATACTCTGAAATAACGTGAGACTAAAATGAGAGAATGGGTGTAGAAGTCTCCAGAGTGTTTCTTGATGCTGATTTTATAGAGATTCTCAAGAAGTTTACGACTTGCCATGAATTACCGTTTCGCCCGCGCCCCCTCTCCCATGTAGCTGCAGTCAAAGTTACAGTTGTGTTGCACTCAGGTAATCGGGGGTTAACATGTTGTGTTCGGGGAAATCTGCTTCATGTCCATCTGTGATTTAGCAAACAGGCACGCTTTTCAGTGTGTAGGTATACACAGCATGTTAGTGTGTGTGTCGCTCATAGACTGTGAAAAAAATACAGTTTGCTGGTGCTTTTTGGGCTGACATTGTTTCCAACGAAACCCTTCGCCCCGGAGTGCTGTGGATTATGTCGGGTATTTGCGTATTGTTTTTGGAAAGAACTGCAGCTGTTTATTTTTTTTTTTTCCCAGTTGTAAATTTCAGCCTGAAACAATGAAAAAAGAGCTTATTACCACTATTTAAGCCTCATAGACTTTGTTTGCTTCTTTCATCAGTGACCCGTTTTTGACCTCTGGCCTGCCACTGCATGAATATCTTTTGGGTTGTGGATCACTGTTAACTTATGTTCAACCCGCTACCTAAAGCAGTATAATATCCCATTCAAAAGTAATTTGTCATGCCTACTCACCCTCTGAATGGTGAACTCAATGTCATTTGCCATGACTTAATTTTTTTCACTTCCACTTCATTTACACTAGCTGAGGATGATTTAACAGATGGAATTAATGTGGTTAGTTTATTGGGATACATGTTCTCAGTCTGTTCTATAGAAAATACACAATCAGGAAGCTCCGTGGATGCAAAAAAAAATTTATTTATTCAAGCTGTGCATAGTGCACTGCATTAAAAAAACAACAAACAAAACAAAACACTTAAAAGCTATGGGACCACAAAGCTGTAATATATACATTCAGCAGGCTACGCTTTCCGAAGTAGCAGTCTTCCCCAGGCAGCATTCAGCACTTCACGTTATTGAAACAGGTTTTCCAGCCTGTGTAATTTTCAGTCCTTTCTTAGGTAATTCCTATATTTTGAGATAACTCTGCAAATAAAACAGCAAATCTACTATTGGATCATGGTGAAAGAAACAAACTAAATTTCAAAGCTCAAAATAAAAACTGCAAGCACCAGTTTTGGGGCCAAGAATGGAGAACATCAAACAGAGCACATTGCAAACAGGTATATTTAGGACTTTTGTCAAATCAAATTGACTTTACGTGATAATTTTAGCAAATGAATCCATCTACTTTTTGAAAGGGGAGGAAAAAACAAGAGATATGGTAATGGAAAAATCCCCCGTCTTGGCCAGATGGTTAAGTTGTTGCAACCAACCAAATAATCTTTTAAACTTTTGAAAGTTGGACTGATGGTGGTGCTAGAGGAATTGTTGCACTGACACTAATGTACTTTAGGTGACTATGTTTCTTTTTGTTGCCTTTGCTGACAGAGCAGTACAGACTGACTAGACAGAAAGGGCAGAGAGGGGATGGCATGCAGCAAAGAGCACAGTCTGGATTCAAGCCAGTGCTGCTCGGATTAGGACTTTGCCTGTGATAAGGATTTTACCTTAACATTACCAGTTGAGCTAGCAGGGCACCTTGATTGATCCCTTCATTTGTGAAAATTGTGTGCAAATATGTTCTATTCTCCATTATCTACCATGACCTGATTATTCGAAATTCTGTTTAAAAAAAATCGCATTTTTCACATGTTGCATCTACAATCATTTCTTTATTAACTAATCTGTTTGTATGAGTACTAAAATTTAATTAAACCACTTCCTAGCACTAGATCCCATTTACAGTCAGATATTGTCATTTAGTCTGGACACAGTTTTGATCCAAATGAAAATCCCTTAAAAATATGCTATTGCGGAGATTCATGATACTGTGCAGAGATTTTTGCGTCATTTAAATGAAATCTGTAGGACTGTTTACTTCTGTGTTTTTTGTATAAAAGAGTAGTAGACTTCAGAATTTCCAATAGGTTATTAGCACCTCACTTGAGCCTTGCCCATTGCCCAGTTGCCCCCAAAACATTTGTATCATCAGCTTTACAGGCTAAAAAGCACCATTGGCTTTAACCTTGGGTCTGATGTATATGTACATACAGATACACTGTGGACTTATATGTCAGATACATTTGGGAGTTAAGAGAGAGAGAGAGATGAAAAAGAAAAAAGGAAAGAAAGAAGGAAAGAAAGAAAGAAAAAGACTACAATAACAGTAGGGTGCCTAGACAATTGTGGAGCCTGGCCCCCCTAACGAGATAACACTGGATATCATATACTGCACAGACAGAAAATACAATGATATGAAAATGTACAAGCATTTGTCACAGAAATATGGGAGTCCTGACACTGTGATCATCAGTACTGACAGAAAGTAAAGTAAATGTTCCTGCTGCTCATCTTACAATGTCAGGCTGTGGTGGAAATCAAATTAATTTTCCACCCGAGATTGCCATATCACTAGCCAGACAAAAATGATGTATTGCACTTGAGATTTTTTTTTCCATCATCTTAGGCAATCCTTGCTTTTTAGCATCGCACTATAGGTCTTCTAAGAGCAGGGACATCACCCATTTCACATTCCAAATAACCAGTTTTGTCCCATAATGACTATCTGGGTGACTGCAAGGAACCAATATGTGCTTCTTTTTTGCTGAACTTTAATTTTACTTACATTTCAATGGATGATGGCAAAATATGACATTCCTCTTACAAAAAAACAAAACTTGATGTGCACCATTTCTGGATTTTATTGCATAAGAGCTGTATACAGATAATGGCTTTGGTTATTGTCAGACAATGAACTTTCAACGAAACATGGCTCAAAACAAACAAACTAAAAAAAAAAACTGGTCATATATCACTGACTGGTCCTCAGATCAACCCAAAGTTAGAAACACATACTGAGGAACATTAATACCTCGAAAGATTTTGCATTTCACTCCTAAGGGGCACCACAAGTGCAAATAGTTAATATCTCACAAGTGACCACATAGATTTGTATGAATTTGTATAGCTATTACACTCAAAACTTCAAAGAAATTCTATAAGACGTTCTGTTTATTTGTTTATTTATTTGTCTTCCTAGTAGTAGCCTATTTCAGTACTGTAGCTGTACCTCCATGAGTCATTGTCAGCAGTCTCAGGATTTTGATATGTAAATATGTTCCTCAATCTAAAGATAATTTGTGGAAAACAATAGCTGTACAGTACATTTGTATCACACTGTGTTTCACCTTGTTCTTATTGTTTATCAACTTTGACTGACAATAAACCAGATTGCTCCTTTCTTTAAAAGACATTTCATTGATCTTTTGCACCAAACTGAGGTTTGTTTTTCAACAACATTGTAATTCCAAGCTATGGCTCAGGAGGGGCGAGGGCGGCATGGCTCTACGAACCGGTAGGTTCCTGGTTCGATCCCCGGCTCCTCCAGAGATCACGCTGAAGTGTCCTTGGGCAAGACACTGAACACTGAGCTTGCTCCTGATGAGCTGGTTGGCGCCTTGCATGGCAGCCTCCGCCATCAGTGTGTGAATGTGTGTGAATGTGTGTGTCAATGGGTGAATGTGAAGTGTACATTGTAAAGCGCTTTGAGTGGTCGGTATACTAGAAAAGCGCTATATAAATACAGTCCATTTACCATGTTGAAAAAAGTTGTGTATGAGGGGCACCATGGTATATGGTTTACTTCATACAACTAATGCATGGATCATTGTTGATGTTCTTCAAACCCGTTGTAGTAGGCCACATTGGACAGGAATGAGATGCATCTTGGTTGTTTTTTACTTGTAAGAAGGATTTCTTTGGGAATTGCTTTTAAACATGAAAAAGTGGTGCACAGCTGACAATGAAATCCATAAGCCTTTGACATTAGAATCAGAATGAGAAAACACTTTATTTGCTAATATAATAAAAACATCACAATTTTCCTTATGTCCATAGTGGGCAGAGAAGCAATGCTCATTATGCTGTAGCAATACATTTGCAAAGTGAAATGGTGGCCCTGAGTAGTCTAAGTTTAATATGAAAGAATCTCTCTCCTCTACTTTGTGACTTTGTGTCTCCCTCCCTTTGTTTGCTTACTTTCTGTCCTTTTTTTTTTTTTTGCCAGTTTTTGTTTCTTAAGGGAATCTCAAACTATTTTCTGCACCCTAGACTCAAAATCTGCAATAACCCTGCACTAAAATGGTCTTGGTCTTATGTTTGGCAAATTAAAGGAACATTCTACTGATTTTCAACCTAAACTCTATAATTCTGTTGTGGGGTTTACGTGTGTAAAACGTACAACTTATCAATACCATCTATGTCTCAAGAGCTCGCCCCAGCAGCTGTAAAAAGAGGTATTTCTACAACTGTCGGATGACATAAAATGTGTCATTTGGTGGCAGAATAAATCTTGCACAACTACCTTGGGCACAACCATTTGCAAATTGAGAGAGGGGTGTTTGCCATCTTCGTTTTGCTTGACAGTAGAAATACGCAAGTTTGAAATATATTGATACAATGAATCGCATGGGAAAAAGAACCCTTAGGATGTTTGAGTCACATATTGTCTTCTTAGTTGAATACAGCGTGGAGGAATTCAAGTGTATGGAAATGAAGGAGACTGACCCAGCAGCATCTGCAGCCGAGGGAGAAGCCTTGCCGACCGGTGAAAACTCCCAGCAGAGCAGTGTCGTTCTGCGGGTGACTGGTGGTGAAACCGTACACTCAGAGGCAGTGACTTTATTGTTGTAAGCAACTGTAGGTCATTCATTTCAAAAAGAGCTGGGAGCAACTGTGGGAGCGGTTTCGCTAATGAAGACGATGGAGGAATTGCTGTGTTGCAAGTTCCAACATGCAAAATATAATTGGATATTATCATAAAATTATTAGAATATTATAGGCCATTAAACAGCTTCCAAGTTCATACAGCAATCGCCAATTTCGACTCCATGTTCTCATCCAAAAACACCAGGCTGCAACAACTGCATGTGCTGACTCCATTCAGGCGGGCCCCCAAAAATAGAGCCTGAGGCCTGAATTTTGAGTTGCAACAGGGAAAGGCCCCCAGCAGCTGCTACAAACAACATAGTGTAGTACCGCAGAGTTATAGCTGAGGAGTTGGGGGAAGTCAGGTATTTGTCTCCCCTCACAGCACAGCTCCTTGGTCCTAGGGATGGTGAGCTCCTCAAACCATGAGGCCAAGGTATCCACACCGCTGGTATGCAGACAGAGTCCTCATCTCTCAGGTGTCATCTGCGTATTTGATAAGCATCATGTCTTTGCTGGTGCAGGATATTTTGTTTGTGTTGATGGAAATGACATAAAAACTCATGAAGCATCCTGTAGGATGCTTCATGTCTCACCTGCTTTTACCTTTTCCAGAAATGCGAATACAGCTTCAGATCATGTGTCCTTGGTGGCATATTTGGGGTACCATATATTCATTTGGTATTTCCATATTAATATTTGTGGTGCACTACATTCGCTTGTTCTGACTACATGTCCCAGATGGAGATTGGTTTTATATTTATGGGAATGTGTTCTGAAGGCAGCATTGCACTGTTTAGGGTAAGGGTTTGGGTTAGGATTACTGTTATGGAATGTGTTCTCAGCACATATTCCAGTAAATAAAATACTAGCCTGCCTCCCAGACTAGAACATCAGTTCTCTCTTGGGATGAGCTGGTGTGGACTCCAGTCTTTATTACGAAACTTGCAGTAGCCTGGACCATGTCAGGGAGTGCCCTGCTTTTAAAGAGGATGGGAGGAGTTATTTTGAGATTGGCCCGCCACATCTACTGATGATCTGTTTGTCTTAATGCAGGACTCTCTACAACTACAGAACATGTGTGCCTCCGCTGTGCCAGTGCTGTTGTTCACAAAATTACCAAAAATCTGTTGGTCACACCCATCTGAGGTTGTGCTGTGATCCAGCTAGGCATTGTTTTTGATGTTTTCATCATTGGGCCTCCTGACCCCTCCTCCACCCTTTCCACCCTCTCTAGTTTTCTCTAGTTGTCACACTACAAAACACACACACAAACACACATACATGTGTACATACATACATACATATATATATATGACTACAACGGAAATATTTTCAATGAACTCTGCAGGAAGTATATGCATATTTGTATATGTCAGAATATGGCTTTTTTATTATGTGTGTGTGTGTATGTGTGCATCAGCCCGTCTTTTTAGCATTCATATTTAGCAGTCCTTGCCCAGTCACTGTAGGGATTACCCAGCATGCATGCACATATTTCTGCAGTGTAGCGTGGATACTTTGTTTATCATTTACAGGCTTTTACCTAGGCAACCTGCATAATGTTATATTCTTTAATTTTGATTTGATTTTGTCAAATTGACCCCGACAGTTGTTCTCTGTGACTTACTGGCCTGTGAATGGCAATCCGCATCAGTCAGACCTCTCTCTCCATATCTGAGTGCTGTCAGTGAAAGAGAAAAGAGGCCGTGCTCCTCATTTATCGCTCTCGATCCAACACAGCCTCCTGCTGTGAAAACAAAAGTGAAACATTCCATATTTCCACTGCCGTCTGTGTGTGTAACAAGGTTTGTAAACAGTAACACCTTTTAGTTATTAGAGATGCATAAAATTGTCCAATAGTAGACACATGAGTGGAATACAAAGATACATGTTGCCCTCACTCACCACGGATTCCACTGGACAAACCGCTCTCACTCAGTGGATTTACATGCACAGTTGCAATCAGACTGAAGTCTTAAGCTCGATTAGGTCAAAGATAAGATTTAATTGGACTATGTCGTCGTCCCAGTATACATGATTAACTGACTGGAGCAACCTCTGTCAGCATCTGACAAAGACATCGTTCCGCTTGATGAGAAGAAGAAGAAGACTTTCTTCCGGTTGAACTTTTGGGTCAGTGTTTACATGCTTTACATAGGAATGTTAGTCCAACTTAGTTCGACTATATCATTGATGTATTGAAATTAAAAGAAAAACTTGTCAACCTGTTAAAATGTTAAGTTGTGTTGCCTGCAACACTGCATACTCTGCCTTGGAATATGCATGTAGATCATATCTGTAGTAAAGTGCAGCAGCATATCTATTTTCTTAGAAGGCTAAGGTCATTTGGAGCGAATGGACATTTTATTATGTTTTTGGTCAGTAATACATAGGGCTATGCTATATGAGATTACTGCTTGGTACAACTGTCCATGTCCGTGTTCAAAGATTGCTGGTCAAACTCTTGAGGCAGGATTTCGAGCTGCATATATAGAGAGGTTCTGACTCTGGCTATTAACATTACAACTGACCCATCCCATGTTTTATTTGAGGAATACAGTCTTTTGTCATGTAAGAGACGGTTCAGGCTTCCAAAGTTAGGCTAAACAGAATGAGTAACTCCTTTGTTCCACAATCAATAAAACTGTTCAATAAAAAAAAAAAAAAGGACAGACAATTGGGAGGAGTATGAGGAATGTCTGACGCACGCTGAAGTGCAACAGCGATATAAGTGTACACATCTGTACTTGCACAAATGTCTGTTGTTGATCTGTTATTAATTTGTGTTAATGTTATGTTGTGTTTATTGTG
>OMLF01006656.1:18128-65285 GCA_900302615.1 Holocentrus rufus | reverse complement strand
TTTTTTCAAGAATCTATTTGGAAGCACAATAAAGCAACAACGTTTTCTTTCATTTTTAGCCAGTGGATATTCTTACATAAATGTCATTTGGTGATTTTTTTTTTTTATCCAAAATGCTTTATAATACCTTGAGGTCATATACTGTTAAAGGGCCGCGCTGATATAATTTGTTTTTGCTTCATTACCAAGATTGAAAAAAAAAAAAAAAACAGTGGTTATTTTGCATCTCTCATGCTGGGTGTCTTCAATTTTGTGCCCTTTTCTGTTGCTTATATTATAATAAACAACGACTTGCAGAAAAATTATATTTCTTTAATAACCCATCATTACAATAAAGGAAGCTGATTGTGAGACCCTAAAACATTACTGCTAATTGTGGCATGTCCTAAGAGGATTATATTCAGCAACATACTGTTATTTCTGACATTCAGTGCCTGTCACACCAGGACTTTGGCTGTTTGGGTTAGGGATTTCGAAAGCAGGTGGTCTTACTGTATTTCATTCTTTGACAGATTGGCAGGCTTGAAGAGTTACACATTATAATAACCATTCTTAACAAATTAATTTATCATTACTCAATATAAGTAGATGTTGTCAACTAAGATTATGAAAAATTATTGAGTAATTGATTCTTTATCATCACACCCTTAAATCTGAAGAACAAGGCAATTTACTGTCTGAGCTGTGTTCCGAACCTCAGCTACATTCACGAGCTCTAGGCAGTGACCAACAACTGAGGCTGCAGAAACATAAGCCAACATGTGGTTTCTTTACAATGTGGCTGGCCTCACTCTTGATGGTTAAGGGTGAGAAGCTCAGCAATCCGGGAAGCACACAGTGTGGAGCTGCTGCTGCTCCACATTGAGAGGAGGTGGTCGAGGTGGTTTTGGCAATTTGAACCATGCCCCTCCAGGGCCTCCCCTAAAGAGATGGAGTAGACCTTAGGACACACTGGAGGGACTATATCTCCCAGGATCCCCTTGGCCAAATTAGAGCAAGTTGCTGGGGAAGAGGACATCCGTCCTGCACTTTTTGCTCTGTTGCCACCAAAACTTTGACCAAGATTAAGGGGCTAGAAGGTGGATGGATGGATGGACAAATGAAATACAGCTTCAGGGTACCTCTCACTTTTCACTTAATCCAAAAAAAAATGTCTCAACCATATTTGTGAGCAATGTCACGTACATAACCCTCTCACATGTCAGTGTGTTAAATTGCTTTACCGATGCACCCTCTCTGCTTTTCTCCTTTCTTTCGCCTTTCCATTTCCAGAGTGAAAGTCTACATTAGCTATTGTGGAACCACTAGTGCAGAGACTTTTCAGGCCCTGATAATGGCCATTCAAACTTAGCAATTATGGGCATTTAAAGTGTACCGCTAGCATTATGGTCCAGAAGGGCACCCGTAACGACTGCAGTCATAATGTGACATGAAAGTCCTGCGAAGTCGGACCATAAAGTAGCTAGATAAGATTCTAAGATAAACCACTATGATAACAATAGTCACACATGATAACTGTAGGTCTATGATCACAGACAGAGCTCTTTAAGTTTTTTTGTTTTTGTTTATTTGTCGTTAGGGTTAGGGTTACAGTGTTTCATTGTGTGTTGTGTGTATACATTAAGGTCAATGTTTTGGCCCAATGCTAGTACATAGGAAACATTTATAATGGCCTTATTAGTGAATTGGTCAAATATTAAACACTAATATAAAGTCTTTTAACCTTTCTATTGGTTGCATGACCTTTGATTGTCAGCTACCTTGAAAGGTTAAACCGATGGAAAAATTTTACCCTTATTAGTCTCACATTTTCAAACATGCCGCACGCGGGTGTTGCACCTTCTGAGATCCCCTTCGAGTTTTTCTCTGTTTTGGCCGTATGTCCACACGAAGCCAGTATTTCGACTCGCAGAAACAGAGATTTTTGGAATCGCTCTCCAAGCTGTTTAAATTTTAAAAAGGCCAGTCTGACATTACAGTGTGGAGTTTTTTGAGAACACTGATGCAGGATTGTCATGTTATCTAGGCCGTAGTCTAGTATCGAGCTCGTACATGCAATGCACATAGGCCTGGACATGCTCAATAGGGGACTTTAAGTGTTGAAAGGCATTTCAGTTGGTTTTTGACAACTGTCTGGAAGCACTAGTGTGGTGTAGTGTAGATGGAGCACCAACATGTGGTTTTCAGATGTTCCCAGCTTACTGTGAACATGGTTTAAACCATCTTCTTCTCTCAGTGCGCTGAACTTTACATTCGCATGCTCAGCCAATCAGGATGAGCTTACTCAAACCTATGGCTCCTTGCCCTATATAAGCATACCTCTACTTTACACCCACTGAGTCTTAAGTAACTCATTGAGCAGCAGGGTGACTCATTAGGGGGCTCTGCCTGTGATCACAGAACTAGAGTCAGGGCTCTGTTGGCTTAAGGGGAAAGCCTGATTACTCCACCCCCTTCTGTGACACTAATATGTCAATAACATGCCACATCACAGACGATTGACCACACAGTGATTGACTACAGTTGTGCAAACAAGTATCTAGCAGAATTGTCTTGGACCTAAAGGGATTTCTGACGTTCTCAGGGGTAAGATTTTAAACAGCTGGGGTGGACGGACAGTGTGCAGAGTTCACTCGCTCTCAGCCAATGTTAATGCCAGCGGCGCTATCTCAATTAACAGCAATTTAATCAAGACCTTCCTTACTGAGCCAAAAGGCTCTTTTAGAGAGGGTTCCCAGAGCCAAAAGCAGTTCCTACTGAGGGCTGGCTGGAGAAAATGTTTCAGAGGAGAGAAAACGACCTCCACCCTTCATGACAAGAGGAGATCACTGATGTATATATACGCTTTAGGTGTAGAATGTGCCAGTCCTCTTTCCAAGAAAAGAAAGAGTGGATAGACCCAGACGAACAATTAAAAACACCAGCTCTGACATGAAGTCCAGAAGGCATCTAACAGTGAACGCTGTACCTGTCCTGCCCTGCTGAACCATCTCCATGATGCCTGCAGACAGACAGGCCTGCAGCACGGCAGGCTTCAGCTGTACTCCCATATACAGAGCTTGTTGTCTTGACTGAGGGGACTCTTTTTAAAATGGTTTTAAAGTCCTTAATTTGGTTAAATACACCAATGCACCAACTGGGTTATTTGGTATTCTTCTATGTAAAAGAGGATGTGGATTCCCAGGCGTATGACTACACATTGTGTAAAGGTGCAAGTAGCCAGGAAATATAATAGTTCTTATTTTTTATTTGTTTGTTTTTATTTATTTATTGTTAAATTTGCATTTTTGTTGTGTAAAAGCAATATTTAAAAAAAGGAATATTCCTTTGACTAAGATGCCCCTACAAGTTGTATTTTGTGAGGGTAAGTATAGTTTGGAGGGATTTGGGGACACGACATCCCTGCTGCACTTAACAGACCCAGGGGACAGGCGTTCCTCATCCAATCCCAGCCAAACCGACTCCATCTCGCAAAGTCTATCCGCAGAGCAGAGGTGCAGACCTGCCGGGGACAAGAAAATGAGAAAAATTGACCTCACCAATGCTGAATTAGTAATCAAAATAATTATAATATCCGTGGGGTAAACAAAAAGCATACTAATAAGTGGCGCTGCCTTTCTCTCTCTCTCTGTCTTGCGGCACCAGCAGACTAACTGAAAAACACGAATAAACCCTGCCCCCTCTCTTCTAAGTTCAATGAGAAAAGCCAGTTAAGATATTTCCAGCTAAACAAGCTTTCTCCGTGACTATAGCCATACTATTAAAAAACAAATATTTGTTTTTTGTCAAATATAGTATCTTGATTTGGCAACAGTAATAATCAAATATTCATTGCTGCGAGTGAATGAAAACAGAGGGGGTGCAGGATCAGAGTCATAGTACCCAAGCAATTAATTATTTATCTTCCTCAAGACTGAATATTCAATTTGTTACTTTTTTGGGGCATTACAAAATCAGGAGATCAAGAGCAAGACTGGTGCAGCCACAATTGAAGCTGTTTTCCAGGAACACTCCAAGGAGACGTCGTAGAGGGGCAATCACGTTTCAGTGAAAGAACAAGGCTCTTGTTCTGCCCTCACCATGTTGAAAAGCGCAGCGCCGTAGCGGCACAGCACACTTGGTGGCACTAACTGAAAACCAATGAAGAATTTGCTTCCGCCTACAGCCTCCGTGCAACTCTATACCAAATCTCAAAGCATGATAAGTGTCTAACACAGATGATTCCTTTTCAGGTTGATCTTTGTGATATACATGTAATTTGTCACATAAGGTAATGAGGAATTCCTGTAACACAAACTCTGTCATTCACAGCATCACTAACTGCGGTTCCATCAACACTTTTTCTGCACTGAATGAAAAAAAAAAATGCTTGATGGAAACGATAAATGTCAAAATCCCCCAAATGCCACTTAAAGTTTATACTGTCGCTTGAGATGAATCAACTTTATATTTGATAAAAAATGGAATGCAGTCATTTGTGACGGAAAAGCATTTGGCAAATAAAACCAGGACACATGCATAGGATTTAATCACATGACCAGTTGACCTTTGACGTCTGACTTCAGACAGACAGAGCCGGTTGTCATGGTGGAGAGCAGTATAACGTCAGTAGGTAGAGGCGGACAGATGAAGAAATCAATGTTCCTTCTGTTTCATGTGCAGAGAATGTAAGAGTGATTTAAGACGGGAAATAGCAGCGCAGTGGAATGATTTAGAAAGATTGAAGTCCAAATCTTTGCAAAACTAGACACAGCCACATATTTAGCAAACAAACTGGTTGCCCATAGCAACAGTCAGATGATAATGACGTAAGATAAATCAGCAATTGGCACACATGGGAGGCTACGTATTATATAACAGATGTGTGGGAAACACAGCTTAATTTTTGATTTGTCCATTTAGACCTGTGCAAAGAACATCTTTGATAGTATTGATATTGAGGAATTTATTCTCACTGGGCTTTAAAAACATGAACTATCCTTTTTGAAATTGGAAAGCTAACAGCACAGTCAGGCATGTCTATATGTGCCACTAAAAAATAGTCTCTCAAACGATGCATTACAGCCATCAGGTTGTAGTAAGTTTATTTTGCTCCTCTCACAAATCTTCTCTCCTGGCAACATCTGCAACGGGATTAGTTGACCTATAATGGGGTGAGCTGTTGCAAATGTCGGCTGAGGATAAATTCATTCTCACTCGAGGCAGTAACAGCAGCAGCTAGCTAAGGCAATTAGTGAATCTAGCGTTTATACAACCAGTGAACAATCAGTCACCATTGTTCGTTTGTCACTAGATGAGGAGCTAGACTGCTGCTCCTATGAAAACACCTCATGCACTTAACTTTTCACTGAAGGCAGCAGGGTCTGTGTGACAGGCTGACTGAGACACTTACACACACACCAAACACAATTTTCTCAGTCCAAGTGGAAAATAATGTTGATTATTATCCTATAGGTACTCTGGGTGTGGTATTCATTAATTAACCTTTATAGTTTGAAAATGTAAAATGATAAAAAATGTAAAATAATAAATAAATTCCTGTTGCAGCCCTTGCCCAAATTTCTGTAGTGAAGTGTAGTGTAGTGTAGCTGAATCTGATTCAGAACATTATTAGATATATTATTGCACTCATGAAAGTAGATTTTACCAATAAAGTGATAATAAAAATGAGAGGGAATCTATTTCAGATGTCTACTGGCATCTTTCTTGTAGCTGGTGGTGTTTTTCTAAGGTATTTTTGGATTTGGTGTCAGAAGACCTTGACTCCAGACCTTGTTTTACTCAAAAAACTTGCAGTTTGTATGCTGTAACAGACTCATGAACAAAATATGACGTTCTTATTAAACTGCATTCACCCTTGTTCATCTCTGAAAATGTTAGAGGGTAAAAATGAAGAGGTCATGCTGCACCTGAAATCTTTAAGCGACTCAAAATCTTGGAGCTATTCTACAACTGAACAGCACACCAGATTTGCTAAACGAAATAAGTAAATCTTAAGGACATGTTGACCAAAGTTTCTTTTTATGTTTGTCTTTTAAGTCGCCATGAACTGAAGAATAACATTCACCCTGTTAGCTGCATATTGTACAATAATACTTTGAAAAAAATAGCCTTGATTTTCGTGTATTTCAAGTCAACATCCCCCTACTTTTACTTTTTGGTGATCTTAAATGCTTAGCTCATGCTGAACCAGTTGACAGGAAGAAAAATTCCAGCCAATAAAACAATCACAGGTTTTCAAAGACGATCCCACTCCATATCATGTCCCACCCCAATATCCTGTTTCACCATCATCAAATTAGGGAGGAAGTAACATGCTACTTGAAAGAGTTAGCAAGCCATGATCATTTTAAGTTATTTTGTATTGATTTGAGTCACACTGCCTGCATTTCTCTCTCTCTGACGGGCTTTTGGAAATAATTGGATACTCCAAATCATATTTGGTGCACCGCCCCAGAAAAAAAATATTTATACAGTGGAAATTTTAAGATAAGTATACAGGAAGCAAGCACAGATTGTAAATTAGCATTTTTGCCATTCAATCTGTGAACATCATCCGTGGGAATTTTAATCCTTCAGTTACTTTTTATAGCTATTGTTGCCAGTGACCTGCATATTGTTTGGGGAAAAGGATGACAAGAGTTCCCCGTATCTAAGTGGCAGTTCAGTGTGATAAGCTAAATATATATATGAACAACAGCAACTATAACGCAACACTCTTAAAATCTTAATCTTAATGCACAACACGGTCAGGAGATTGAGCTCCGGAAAAAACAAAAAAATGTGTGTAATTGAGAGGTTAAGGAACTCGTTCACTGTGAACTGCTTTCCCCAGTCATAAGCATTCTTTCAACGAAAATCTATATCAAAAGTAACTAAAACATGTCTCAAAGGTGATGCCAGTAGATGTCTGTTATTCCTCTGAACAAAGCATAGTGGCCTATATCTCATGGATATCTGATCCTCACAGCCATTATTATTGTTTGTTTTTGTTTTTTGTTTTTTTTTGCATTTTTCTGAAATCCCTTTTATATTTTCCGTAGGGACTTTGGACTACACACCAAATGGAGGAGAAACTAATCTGTGGCACGCAAGATGACACAAAACAATGACTTCAGGTCTCTCTAGTGACTAAGTACACATTCTAGTTAGCATCTCAGAAGCCAAGAAGCCAGGCTTATGATTGGCCCTATAGGGATAAACCAAAGATAAGTGGCAGAAACTTGAATGATAATCTTCCCATGCCGGATATCGACTCCCTGTGTCAAGTTAATTCTGTAGCTCACATGTATGTCTGTCATTTCTGCCCTCATCGTCAGCTCTGAGTCTGCTGAGAGGGGTCGGCCTGCCCGTCAAAACAAATCATCTGGCTAACCCATTAACCACCTAACTCACTACCACTACTGATAAATCCCATTACGTTTTAATGCGGCGTCACCTATAACTTACCATGCTGTGGCCCCAGCAGATACAGCGCTAAGATACATGTTGTGGAGGTCAGTGCCCCAGATATGCTTGGATATTAAATGTGTTTCCTAAGTATATATTAATAATTAATGCCTGACTAATTAGCCAGTCAAGAGGCTAGCTGACTCCCAGTGTATTTGATGTAATGCACTACATGATCATTTTATGACACATTTAGTATGTCGTGTTTGAGTAGTGCAGTTTCAGAGGATGACCAGGTTTATTCCCATTGTGTTTGCAATACATGGGGTACAATCTATTCAGACATCTTTAGTCGGTCTGCAAAGGGTATGAGTGAGGTGGTGTTTGCTATATCTGGAACCTAGAAACTTAATTGCTTTCCTCACATCACATCAAAGAGTAGGCGAAAATCTATTGCAAGATCTCGGTTACTGTAAAGGTGAGTGTACAGGCAAGTGAACGGTTTGCAAAAAAACAAATAATAATACAAAAGTCCAGGTCTAGAACAAAACAGACAACAGAATTTGATCCATAATTCAATTACTTAAGTCCTTAATTCAGACTGCAAAACTTGATGAATGCCACAAAAGGCAGTGCGTTTGCAAATCCATTCAAATCTATAGAATTTATTTACGACTTTGTACACAATTTAATCATTCTAAAAAGCAAGAGCAAAATGCTAAGCAGCTTAATTTGCCATCTCTCTCTCTCTCTCTCTCTCTCTCTGCCTCTGTGTAACTCTCTCTAACTCCTTTTTTTTCCTGAGATCGTATAGGGTTAGCAGCTGAGCTGTGGAACATTTTGGTAAGACAGCAAATGACTGCAGTAGACTTTAAAGCCCCACTGTTACACTATCAGACATGCTATTTTTTTGGCTATGTATCCCTGTGGTCGGGGAAATGTGTGTACAATCCCAACCCAGTAGCAAATACAAACAAAGAGCAAAAACAGAAAATACAAACCAGTTCCTGCCATTTTTAAAAAACAATTCAAATCTCTATAAGAAAATGAGTGACAGTAGACTGTGAAGAGTGTGGAACAGTAATGGAGACATGCTCACTATACATGATGTTGACAATAACTTGATCATTCACAGCCAGAGTGTTAAATCCTCACAAATTTATATAAATGGGTTGAAATGGGAATTTTAAGTCAGATTTTTATCAAATTTTCAGGTTACATATGAGACCCAGAGAATAAAGCATATTTTCATATCTGTCTATCTGTCTATCTATCTATCTATCTGTCTATCTATCTATCTATCTGTCTGTCTTTGCTCTACAAGAGGGAGGCGTTTAGAGAGGTGCATCTTCCCACTTCAACTACCTCCATCTCTGCTTACTGGAGTGCCATTCTGTTAATTAACCAAACCACCTGGGACCAACCATAAGATGCTCGCTCTTGTTTTAAGTTTACTGTGTATTCTTTCCCCATAAATAAGAGCAAGAAACACAGACTATGCATAAAGCACAGTGTGTGCCCACAGGATGCCATCATGTATTCAAATTGTAACAGGACTAGACCCTCAGACGTCATCCGCTTGCCCTGACATGATGTTTGTAGCAAAGAGTAAAAGTGCTGGTAGGAGTATCGCCCTAATCCGGCAAAGTCTGTTTCATTGTTACAGCTGAGAAAGGCTTATGATATTTGTCTTCTACTATTCAGTGCTTATGCACACTGGCTGGGTGTGCGCCGTTTCAAATCATCCCCTTCTTTTTTAGCTCTGTCTTTTTCACTCCTTTTTTTTTTTTTTTACATCAATGCTTGTCTCACCGCTAAGCTTCTCACCTGTCTCTTGTATGATGTTGTTTGGAAAAGGGATAAACAAGAGTGCATGAGGTGAGGCGATAACCGAATTGACAGCTGCTGGTGAAAACATTAGCGGGTAAATTGTTCAACCTTTGTAGCTGTCAATCAGAAACAGCAGAGTCTTGACAAGTAAAGAGTAATGGGGAATTGTTTGCCACTTTTAAATATCTACAGATGTCAGTGTACCATAAGAAAATCAACTGTATACCTTTTTTCTCTGAATTACCAGATGGAATTTAAAAAGGACCATCTGCAATGTAGAATCACATATTTAGTGTGCAACTATTTAATTGAAATGTAACACTCCAATAGAACAAAAGAGGGCTGGAATAAAACTTGCTGTTTGATGTGTATTTGACAAGTATGTGAGACTGGCATCTGTCTTGTTTTAGAAAGGAGGTTATTTGTAGTCTCCTTTTATAGTGGCATTCAAACTTCTTCAAGCAAATACCACCATGTTTATTTAGGGCCAAACTCTGTTTCATGATGAAATCATGAAACAGAGTTTCATCTGAGAGCAGAGTTTGAATTATACCACGCTCAGTTGTGTCATTACTTGTAAACCAGAGATTACAAACTCTCTGTACCATCATATAAAACTAAAGTAGACATCGGTAATGTAGAGGACATCTTTTTGAAATCTGGAATGGTAAGAAAATGCTGAGTTACTTTCATAAATGGATTGTTGGTGTTGGTCAAATCTCTACAAGTGCTGGGAATTAGACCCAGGAATTACTACTGAGAATGATGAATGGAAGACGATGCTTCTAAATGAAAAAAAGATTAATTTTTTCCATTAGGTTCTATAAAACAAATTTAAGATCATCCATAAACAGCGTGTACCCTCTGTTATAAGATCTAAATATTACATTTTGTAATTCACTATGCTCCAAATGTAATATGGATAACCACCTCTCTGCATATATTCAGGACCTTTCCAAACATTGCAGCAGTAGTGTGATATCACGGAGGTAATTGAAGACATTCTTCGATGCAATTTAACTTTGAACTCCCTGGTTTGTGTTCTGGTTACAGATGCTGAGGAGGATGGGGGAAAGGAGGATTCTGTCAATAGCAAAGAGTATAATATCCCAAAAGCTGTTTTAATCATTATACAATTTGAACATCAATTGTATGCTTACAATAAGTTGTATTGTTTTTTACTCTTTTCCCTTTTTCTCCCTTTTCTCTTTTTTCTTTTATACTCTTTTGAATTGTATCCATATTTCCACTGATCTGAGTGTGTGCATGTGTGTGTATGCATGTGTGTGTGTGTGTGTCTGTTCTTTGTATATGGGAAGGGGGTAAGCGTCTCTGGTTGTGGAATGTAATAAGAGGACAGATGTAAATGTTTACAGATCGTGTGCAGTGTTTGTGTGCATGTGCATGCATATGCAGTGGCGGCAAACAAATGTACAAAGAATACGGGATATTTTACACTTTTCTCAATCACTGCAAAACTTTAACTTAAACTCACAATAAGCTCATTGAAAATGATCAAGGCAAGTTATTTCAAGTTCTGTAAAGTATAATGCTATAAAAGTCATGACTTTGCTGTGGAGAATATGCAGGTCAGATACAGTGAGCACGCTCTTTTGGGGAATTCGGGGGACCTTGAGGGCACTCTTTACCTTTGTGCTGCACTTATTACCCTTGTCTTTTCCTCCTTTACCTCTCTCATATTCAGATATGGCCATCAGGAATGGGTGAGTGGGAGTCAAACAGAACAGTGCTCTTTCAGCTGACTAATAGAAAGATCAAACAAGACATTATATCAGCCTGCCTCGTACCTGAAACAGTCGTAGCCTCGGTGCTCCTTCTATCTCCCTGCTTGTCTCTCTGCTTGAGAAAAGTATCAATTTAAACAGCAACAGCAGTGTTATGTGGGTTCAAGTTTATTTGAATAGCTCTTAATCACAGTTGCGGTCTCCAAAGGCTCCACAATGCCCACACTATGAGACAATAAATGAGAACATCACGACCACCACCCACTCCTCAACCTTAGACCCTCGCTGAGAACAAGGAAAAACTCGCATGAAGACCTCATTAAGGAAATAAACAGAGAAGACCTTGGGAAAGGCCTCACAGAGAGGGATCCCCTTTCAGGGCCGCCAGGCATCCAGTGTGTGCTGAGAGGGGGTAGAAAAATATTAAATACGGGCAAAACAATGGAACATAACAAAAAAAAACACAATAAATCAGTAAAAAAAGGTTGGGTGTAATGCCTTGATCATATATTATGAAGGTACCAAAAACAACATCTATAGAGAAACTCTGCATGAACACACATCCTCATGCATGATTTCATACTAAAACTGATAATGTTGTCCTATTCTCATTATGTAACAAATTCAAATAAACATTAATTCGGATTTGTAGGGGATATAGAGAGCAATACTGTAGAATACTCTGTTCTCTCTGTCTTTCTTTCTTTCTTTCTTTCTTTTTTTTCTTTAAATCAAAACCAATATATTACCAAAATATATATATCTTAAATTGTGATCAGTTGTGGTGGTGATCAATAACATGTCAATTTTGTCAACAGCCAATTTATATATTAGTGTCCATTTCATTGATTTGTCATTAAAAAAAAAGCCTCTTTTTAAATGAGTGACATTTGATGGTTTTGACTCAATGGGTTGGACTCCACTCTTGTGAAACTTTTCACCAACTGTTGAACTACTTGTGTAAAATGCTCTCATATTATTCTGTCACTGTGTCTTTCTCTTGGTGTAAATCTTAACTTTTGTTCTTATAAAATTCTTGTCTCCTCCTGTCCTCACCACAAGAGACTTTTGGGTCAACCGGTGTAACTGCCCTAATGTTATTAGTATGACTGGTGAAGACCTGCATCTCAGTGGCGGTGCGTGGGCGGGAGCTCTAATATGATTGGCTCTGGGACACTGAAAGCTTGAGTGGCAGCCCTTAATGGGAGCCCTGGAGAGGTAACCCAACAGCTGTGTGCTTGCAGCTAATGAGAGACTGCAGGAGGAGTAAAGGATCACAGACTGGAAACACTGTGATAAACTCTTGCTTCAGAATGGCTAGGGTAGATAGGAAATGATGTTTTCTCCAGAGAACATTGCTTAAGGCTCTCCTTTGTGGCAAAACCATGTGTTTGACTCATTGCTCCTGGTCCATTGCTTATGCTTTAGCAGTTATGATCACTGGCATCAGTGTTAGAGGAGAGGAAGAGTAAGTGTGGCACGGGATGAATGCAGCTCCCTGATGAACAACATGATTTATGGCCCCGAGCAATTGTATTTTTCCCCCCGTTTTAATTACACTGCTGCAGTTGTAACATGATGTCAGAGATAACTAAAGTAGCTTATTCCAAGGTGGACTAACCGCAGAGCCTTTGTCCTGTAGAATTGATTGTGATTATCTTCACTGGCAAGACACCAATTTTATAATGTGCACTTCTCCAACTCCAAACAGCGTTAACACAATCAATTCCCCTAATTTCCCGAGTTGATTTAAAGACTACTGAATTACTTCCCTGGCTTATTATAATCGCCTGAGGGTGGCGCCAAATGAATAAATAGTGCCCATATGGTAAAACTCAGCTTCCATCTTAGGCTGCCCACTTTACATGGAAAGCATATCAACAAGTAAATTATCAAGGCAAGCTACCTGTTTCATCAGGTTTAGACGGAAGTTACGGGATAAGTGCTTTTTTTTTTTTTTTTAATAACAGATTTCATTTTGCAGTATTACAGCATCGCTGTTTGCTCACTGCATGTATGCATGCTTATTAGCCCACATTGCGTTTGTCTCTGTGTTAGCTGACCTACTTTGATGAGATCTTCTTAAACTGTAAGCATCAACCAGTTTTCCTGGTAGGCAGCCCAGGCATAATGTGATGAGTGTGAATGAAGTTGCTGTGCTGCGGTGGATGGGAGCCCCACCTCCTCCCACGCTCCGATGAGTAGAGGGAGAGAGGGGAGCAACTAACCTACCCACAACATCTCATCACTTGCTCTCTGGAAATGCTTCAGATGGGCTTCTTGTTTAGGTGCGGGCTACTCCGTTTTGTTGGGGGGGAATGACATTTATAATGCTATCATTTGGGTAGTCAGTGCGTCCTTACTGTGCGCGTTACTTATTAAATCAGGGGAAGCGCTGGAGAAACTTGGACCAAAGGGATGCGCCAAACGAGTGCACATCTTGGCAGGGATCAGTTATTGAGGATTGAAAATGGCATACAGTAGGCTTTCCCTGTGGAATGAGACGCCTCATTTTCCAGCGCTATCATAAACGAATCAGACACAGCACGCGCATATAACCTGTTATTTTCCATGGACAGAAATGTATCTGTTTTATTTTATTTTATTTTTTTTTGCTATGTTATATATGGTATAGATGGCTGAGAGACGACGGCGGGACGTGGGATCTTCGAATTTGATGCGGAAAGTTATGAATCGTTTTTGATGGATTTTCTGCCTGCTGAAGTTATTTTGATATCACCACTGAGACGGAGGTTTGAGGGTTAGACACCTGCCTCTGGGATCACCGGGGGAAATATCAGACGGACGGATAACGCGACAAGCGCACATAGAGAAGTCTCTGGCTCAGGTATTGAAATTACCGCAAAATAACTCAAAAAGTTCGTTTGGTTTGTTTGGCATGTGTGTTTGGATTAGTGACGGTATATGCTGGGCTGTGGATGGCATTCCTCTTGAAAATATTTCTGACTGTTCTAAATCTATCGATATAAGTCTGATAGCACAGGCCATAGGCCAAATAGACTGTTTTCTACAACAACTTGTGTGTGGTGGACTTTATTCCAGACAAGCATATACCCTATACAGTGTTACAGGTTGTGCGATGTATTTATAGTCTATAGGTAGCCTATGCATCCTCCGATAATGATGGGATGAATGATAAGGCGACAGATTGCATTGAAAGCACATCAGAGTAGACTTGAGGTCTAGCCTCCTGAGTAATGGCATTAAGTCTGCATATCTTAGCACTTCGCGTTGATGTTAGTAGGCTTCATGCGCTTCAATCTGCTGATCTTGACTGGCGATCGGCTGATTTAATTTCATTATTCCATTCTGACTCCGTGAAGCAGAAAATCTGTGCTCTTTGCATCATCCCTTAGTCACCATCACTCTGTTGCACTGCTTTCTATACTGCCCATCTATATATAATACTCAGTCCATATTAGTGCAAGATCCCTCTGTAGAACAGTTTACTCAGAATAAGGATTTTTGTGCAAAGGTTCCTGATGCATAGCCTACCATATTCGTAAACAATTATCTGATCGGTATCAGGCAATTTTCTTATTAAGAGATTCGTAAATGCTAATTGGTGGAAAAATCCTGATCAGCGCATCACCACGGGTAATCTCCTCTCCTCTCTAGTGAGAGTCTGGGGTGTTGTTTCTCACCACTCCACCAGCCACCAGGCAAATTTTAACAGTCTATTTTACATAGTGATGTCTGTCTAAGCTCCCACACAGACGAGGCCATCAAAACTACCCAGATCAAAACGGGCCCACAACCTAGTTCTGGACTGAACTTCACAAACTGTCCAGGAATATATAAACCCAAGGAATGTGATTATCTAAACCAGTCGAATTAAAGCAGCTTTGTTGTTTCTGATGAATCTGGTCAAAGACAAACTTAACTAACACTACCATTAATTCCCGAAGACAGTAAAAGTCAGTAATTAAAGTGATATGATTATCTATCTATCTTTCATCTATCTGTCTATATCAAGAAATTCTCATTTCTGCTGTGAAATGATGAATGATGGGTAAAAGGATAGCCTATCAGCAATCATTTTTTTCCTTTTGTTTTTCTTTTATGATTTGATTCTGCTACCCTCATAGCAGGTAGCTGAATGACAGTAACAACATCCAGCTCATATGGCTCCTCCACATTGCCCTGGATGCTTGAAGGGCTGCTGAAGATATTAGTTTCGGGATCTGTCATCTAATAGAGTTGCTGCGGGGAGGCCAACTGTTTTCCATTCGGTAACCAGATCAAACCAGGCAAATAGCACACAGTGTTTTCTGCCATGAATGCTCATATAGCTATTTTGAAAGCAAGAGAGAGAACCTTTGCAAAATAATGCAAAATTGATGCAAATCTTAAAATCATCAAAATAAGCTCAATATTACGTATGCATGACGTGCAATAAGCATAAAGTTTGTGACTTGTCAACATAATCAAAGTCTTGCTGTGTCCATTTAAATTATCTGGCAAGGCCAAAATGCAGACACTTTGATCTCAATGTATTATATACAATTTCAGTTGCAGCGTGGACCCTCCCTGTTTTTTGTTTTTTTTAGTGTGGAACATATGAATGACTCCATGACATATTCAAAAGACCATGCACCGAGCTTGTGTACCAACCAATAACCACTGCCTCCTCACCACCATTTGTCAGGTAATACACAGTCGCTAGAGGTGTGGCTGCTGTAGAATAACATTTTGCTGCAAACTCCAAGGGAATATGAGCCAAAAGGAGACCTAAGGCTGTAGTGATGCTGCATAACACGAATCATAGTGGTTGGAGGGCAGCATTTTTTTTTTTTTTTTTTTTTTTTTTAACTTGGACACGGAGTCAGCCAATAGATCAAATCACGTCCATGGATAAAATAATTAAATCACCCGTTCATTCCGCACTGTACCAGAACAGCATGAAGTGCATCCTACAGTTGAAATTCATTAGTGTGATTTGTACAACAGGCTGGATTTTGGGTTTGGCAGGGAAGGGGAACATCAAGGATCTGGTGCTGCTGATGGATCCTTAATCTTTTATGCCCTTGCGTATGTAAAAGCCGAATTGTTACAGAGCTGAAATCGTTTGGACTGGAAACAACACCAACCCTTTCTCTATTATCTTTATGTAACACATTGCAGAATATTCTGTCGAACCCAGTAGCTGACAGTCTGCGCTCTTAAGTCATTTTTGTTGGACCTGTGGAGTGGTCAACCTAAAGAGCAAATGTCACCCAGTCACTCACTCAGTTGACTCACTCAGTAGATCGTCTGTTTCTATGGTAACTGGGCCAGGCACATGTGCACACCAACACAATTTAGCCTCTTCTCATATTTATACTACTTTCCATTATTCCTTTGCCCGAATTTAGCCCGGCAAACACTCCTTTATCAACTCCTTCAAGCTAGAAAGTCTGATCCAACTTCAAATGTAGCAAATTCTTTGGGACATCTGTGTTATGATTTCTCTCTCCAGTACTTTTTTTTAAAGATATATCAAGCTTATTGCCAATTAGTTTTCTGTGCAACATGATGGAATGTTAAAGTAAAATTGACGGGTGATTTTAGAATTTATTCTAGGAGGGGCTATGAAATACATGGTCGTTGCATTTTACGCACTTAGTCAATTACTTGTGTTGTTTTGATAGTGTCCGTATGTCATGCATTTTTGCATGTATGCCATAAAAAATTGTATTTTATTGAAGTCATTCGCTTATATACACTTATTTACTTACTTACACACTACAATTTTATTCAATGCACATGAATCTTCTTGCACTAATTTAAATTGTTTTTCTGCTACCATGCAATGGAAAGGAAATGATGTGATAGCACAAAATGAAGAGCCACTTTTCGTAATTTCAGCTTAGAATTACGAGAGAGGCTTTTCCTCTGGTGAGCATTTTGTGACTTTCATATCTAAGAACACTATCGTCCCTGGCTTTATTTAGAAACATTTAAGCCACAGTGAAATTGAAACTTATATTTAACACACTGGGTAACTTTCCAGTCCAGAATATGCACCTGTTTAACAGCAAATGTCAAAATTTTGGTATTTTTGTATTTTTACATCAATGTTCCATTACCTCTTCATCGTGGAGAAAAAAAAGTTTATCTTCAGTGGTGATGTCATGCTGAACCAGTAAGCATGAACAAAAAATTCAGCCAGTAAAACCAACATATTTTTCAACAATTCACACCGCTTCCATCAAGTAAAACTGCCCTCTTTACTCCAACTGATCACTCATTGGTTTACACTTTTGAAAGATGCCTCTCTGCCCTGCATGAAAAACCATTTTCAACAGGAAATAACATCAAGTTAAAGAAGGAAGAAGGCTCTCAAAACGCTATTTCATTGTGACTTTAAACTGTGTGTTATTACCCTCAGTTGTTAAAAGGGAAGCAATTCACACTGACATCTCACCGTCATGGTAGGAAGAAATCTGCTTTGCAAAGTAATATCACTTTTGGCCTTTTCAGACGAGGCTATACACTGTGCTCTATAATTATTTGGACAATGACTCATTACTTTGGAGGTGAAATGACACAATGAACACGAGCAATTGTCAGATTTGGTTGTAAGGTATTTTCCACTATAATGGATGTAGAGTTTAAGGAAAACTGCATTCCATTTTGTAAACAGACTCCCTGTTGCTGAACGTATTTGACTTGAGCCCCCTGGTTCTAATTAAAGGTCACTTAGAATAATAAGTATCTTGAGCAGATTGAGATAACTATTATGGGCTCGCTAATATTATTTAATTTATGTTGCTCATTTCTGCCTAATGGGTTCCAAGCTGATATTTGGAGTATGAACAAAGAATGACAAGGGTTTTGATTGTTACCCGAATAATAATCATTAACCTCAATGATACTTGTTCTGTTTATGTGGAGTCCGACAAAAACAGTATTTGCTGATATTCAGCATGAGCCTCGCTATTTTTTAATTTATTTATGTTAAATTTCACTTTCATAAAAACATAGCTTTTAAGCATCGGTTCATACGGATGGTCCCTGCTTATAATTTGTGTTGTCGCCTACGTTTTTTTATTTTCTTGTAAGCGTCATGGAAACAAAATCGCAAAATTATGATTCTTATATGCATCAGCCAAATCAAACTGCTATAGATTTTTATTTCCACTCGAAAACAATATGACAGCTGCTTTGAGGATAGATGTAAAAAGAGCAAACCCAAAATGATGACAAGTGTTCTTGTGGTGCTAAAAGGTTTTTGGGCAAAACTGAATGCATCAATAAAGTAGTTTCAAGATGACAGTTTTGGAGGGAGTTTTCAAGTTAACAACGGGTTCCAACCAGCGGAGCCAGCAGTGTCAAAATGTTGCTTTAATGTCCACCGACTAATAAGTGCCCTAAGACAACTGCAGGAGGTGGAGGAGTGGGTTTTGCAGTGTTTTTTTTTTTTTTTTTTTTTTTTTTTTTTTTTTTTTTTTTTTGAGATAGAACAGTACCAGTTGTCTTTATTGTGACTGGGCTCATTAAGGCCGGGAACCCACTGTGCATGATGTGAAACAGGCTGGAACTTTGTTTATATACACTTAGCAGTTAAATGTGCTGGTGAACTTTGGGGTCAGCTGGTTGGAGCACTGTCTCAGGGCTCTGAGGGAGACTTAATCAGAGCTTGCTTGCCTGATGTTTTGCTGCCAGAATAGTCTTTTCACCATATTTTTCTGAAAGGGTACAGTACAAGTAACCTGTTTCATAATGAAAGAAAGAACAGGTAGAAATGGAAGGCAAAAGGGAGACATTATGTTGAGACTCTCCATTTGTGCTTATGATAAAACTCCATCTGAAGTCGTCATGGCTGTTTTCTTGACAGCCCTTCTTTCTTTTCCTGTATTCTGACAATAAATATGACATTTTTATCTTGTTGTCTGTCATATGCAGTATTTTATTGTTCTTTGTGACCCTGAGTGAAGTCACTTCTTTATGTTCCTGATCTCAAGCTGTAGGACAATGGAAACATAATATTTCAGAGATGACACTAACACATTTTTTTTTTTGTAACTCAAATTGAGTGATAACAGACAGAGTCCAAGGTGACTGACAGTGGACATTTCAGCATTACTTGCAAAGTTGATAACCAATTCCCTTCCCCTTTCTGGTTGGACCTCTATTCTGTTTCTATCTATAGAGCTTGTTGGCAAGTGCAGGGTATGCTTGGGTGGGTCTTCTCCTGCAGCTTGTGAGTCTGTTGAGTGATGGCCATGCTGAGCATGAGTCATGAAAAACTGACTCTCTAGTCAGGTCTTATACTAGGACTTGGCACCCCTGATGGCCTTGATAAGATGGGTTTTGGCCAGGCAGTATTCGTTTCAATTTCCCAGCCCGTGAGCCTTCATGATGTACCTCTGGGTCCTAAACCCCTTCGTAAACCGTAGATTAGCAATGCACTTGACAGTGGTCTTCTTTGTAAGCGTCCTCGCAGAAAGAGATATATAGCAGCAGACAGCGTTGGTGTGTGTGTCAAACCTATTTATCAGTTTCAAACAATCCATAAGTGTTCATCATGGTTTGGCCCTTAAAACGAAGCGACGCCCACTCGCGACCCCCCTCACAGGCTGCGTATGCAGAGTGGGTGATCAGGCCAACTGGAGAACAGCTCCAATTCCAGTTTGTTAATTTATCTACTTAATAAGAGAGGCTCAAATGTTAAAATTACTCAGTATTTCACAGGAAAATAATCAAAAGAAGAGATATGAAAAAATAAACCTGGTAATACTGCTGTTTGGTGCTTTCCAATGTCGTAATCATCTTGCGACCCCCCCGGGGGGTGCCGACCCCCAGTTTGAAAACCACTGATCTAGGTGACAAAATCATAAAACGCGTTATGTGCTGAATGCTGCTTTAATGGTAGAGTAAATTTCTTTGTTTCCTCATTTCCTCATTCATGCTGGACAATTGATTTATTGATTGTATTTTGGGAGTGCAAGTTATTTGGCACACCGGAGCACCTTTGTAACAGCCGCGCGTGGTGAGAGCGTGTTGGCTTGTATTTTTATGTGTAACACTTTTTCAAATGTGCAGCGCTTAGGGGAATTACAGCGTGCACTCTTTAGGCTGTACAGAGCCCTAAGAGCCCCGCATCAGGGAAATTCAGCGTGCTCTCCAACAACAAGCAACGTGATAGAAGTCACAGGAGCGTGAGGCATCTCTAGGTTAACACATTCAAATACCCGAAATTTGTGTGGTGATTTTCTAACTGTAGTGGCTAAGTCAACTCATGAATTAAACATTTTTGTGAAACGAGTCTCTTCGCAACATCACTGTGCTACCATAGCACTTTGGTGGTAACAGGTGGAGTTCAATCATATATACTTCTGCCCACCCCTCCACCCAAACACCTATAAAGTGCCACCTAGCACACTTGTATTATGTAAAATCACCCAAAACAAATATTACAGTCTGATTTCCAGTTTTATTTATCTGCCCCACTTGTAGGCTTTTCATCCACACACTGCAAAGCTTATAGAAACAAAGCAGGTAAGAGATAAAACACTGAACCCAGGTTACTTGACCGGGACTGTGATCGGATATAAAAGTTCAAACTGTTGTTGCTGTAACAGCTCAGACTTCCTCCTTTTTGATTTTCTGCTGAGTTATGTATCGTGATCTGCCTGAATCAGCTTGTAGGCTTGTGGGTCTACCACGCCATCTGTGATGGCAGATGAAACCAAGTTTTTCAGAGAAAAACGCTGAGATGCACGACATGCCATTGTTAGTTCTGTTCAGCAGCTCTAATTCGTCCATTTTGTAGTTCAGGGAGCGAACATTGGGGAGACGCAGTGGTTCAGGAAGTGTCATGTGGAAGCCGCACGTCCTCCAGAGGTAAAGCGCTCGCACTTTCGGCTTCTCCGCTGTCTTGAGTGCTTTGTAAATGGGAGACAAATTTACTACTGTCATGTCTTTGATTACAATGTCTACTAGAGAGCTCAGATACTTGAGATAAAGACCTAAAGGCATGGTGTCCATAATATTCATCAGATTACTGATTCTGACTGATGGCAAAATTCATATTTCGCAAGTAACATGAATTTTAATGTAAATGTAAACAAAGAAAAAGAACACCGATTCACTGTGGCTGCTAGGCACACTGCCATCTGGAAGACAGGCATGAGGCCAACTGGAAGACATTAAGTCATGAATGTCATCTACCATAACAATCATGTCATTACCAGAGCACTCCTATTCATTCTGGAAGTGGCCGTAATGGTTGAGACAGTTTTAGTTAAAAATTGAAGATATGAGATAAATCAGGAGTTTGATTCAAAAAATGCTGTGTACTATTTATGACTATTTGAAACCCTGCATCAGTGAATATATAAAGAAACACATTATTAGGGGTGTCAGGGTGCTTCAGTAGGCTGAGGCGCATACCACATACTGGAACTGCAGTATACTGGGTTTGAATCTGCCCCAGGACCTTTGTAGCATGTCATCCCCCTCGCTCATACCTCATCCAGTTATCTTTCTCATCTTTGAACTGCCTGTAAATGAGGTAAAATGCCCTCAAAAAACAACCAAAAAGCCCCGTATGATTCTATTCCTCAAAAGCAACCTTTTTGTAATTGTGATAACTAATTAATCAATTCATAATGTCATTAAATGTGTTTTATATTCATACCAGGGAGTAATTTTGGATCTTGTTTTTCTCAAATGGTCGATATCTCACTTGGCGATTGATCTCTTCAAATGTTAATAGAATAAATTGCATTAATCAGTTTTAATTGGAAGCGATGGGTGAATTTCAATATTTTATTTATCTAAAGCTTTTAAATGTATAATGTTCGATATTGTTTTTTGACCTGACTGGGACAGGGGCGTTAATGATAATAGGAAGCATTTTCCTACAATCACCCATACTTGATGATATGACATATGATTGTGTTCCGATGATAACTATCATTGTTAGGTTTCAGAAATGTGTTTTGTAGTGCACCTCAGATGCTCTGATTTAGCTTTTACTCCTGCCTGCCATTCTCTCTCTTACTCATGAACACACACACACACACACACATACACACACTCACACACAGACTCACCATTCAAGCCGCATCGACTAGAGGCTCCCCTGCAAATGTAAAAAGGGACACATCAATAACCAAGCAATTAGTGCATCAATAACCTGCACTTCCAATTTTAACATATTCAGAGGAATTGGATTTCTCATTGGATTTCTGTATATTTGTGTTTTGCTGTCTAGGTTAATACATATTTGCTTTGCTCTTCTTCGGAACACTGTTTCATGCTAGGAGGTGTAGAAAATATTGATTCAAGTCCAAAATAATACGTATTCTACCCGTCTTCATATATACTTATAGACTGTCAAATTTCTCCCCTCTGTTTGTCTCTCACGCCCACAAATGCAAACACACCACAAAAGGATCCTTATAGTCTGCGCTGAGAGCACACACATCCAAACTGACAACACTTCATTACATATACATGCACACACACATACACACACACAAATAAGTTTACCAGAGCATTGGACCTTGATATTTAACCTCAACGTCTGCTCTCATTTCAATTACCAGTAGAACTCTTCACACAGGAAATAATTATAGTCTTAAATCATTTGCAGCTAGGAAAAAAGTTGGAATTCTTTAGCTTGGGGGAATATGGATCAAAGAAGACACTAAAATAATGGGTTATAATTAATTAGTTGACATAGCAAGTTTGAAATCAAACATAATGATTACAATGTTTGAATTAGCCAATAGCAATGGAGCATGGATGGAGATTCCTGCATCGTGCATTGTTGCAAGCTGCATGTGATGATAATGGTTTGGCCCCAAGTTACATAACATACATGAAGAGGGATGGTTTTATTGTCTCTGTGACCCGGAGTTTACCCAAGTATTGGTTATTCAAGGCTCTCTTATAATACTGTACATCAGCGTGATTCAGAGAGTTCAGTCTTGTCTGTTGGTGATGTGTAGATGATTATTTTTATGCATTAACTACTCAGATTATTTTTGAGCTGCATTCCTCCATCATTTAACGGTGTCAAGCCGTGTTCCGAAATAGTCTTTTAGGCTGTATGAAATCTGTGCAATTTGGTATTCGACCTTAATTTGATTATACAGTTGAAACCGTGCACACTGCCCCTCAAGTTTGTTTTCCGTGTGAGCTCTCTAGATATCATTTCTACAAAATGAAATTTGTATAAAAAAGACATTAAAGCTCTGTGACAGAAAAGAAACCATGCTGGGCTATTGTTATTATTTCATGTTTTGAAAATGCCTCTTTCCCTTTGTTGTTGTTTAATTATTATGCTGTGCTTACAGGCCTGCTGTAGGTTTGGACACAGTTAATTGACAAACAATTTTTTACAGTTTCAGAGTTATAATAGGTACTGCAGCACAATGCAGATTTTTTTTTCTTTTCTGCTGACTGAATTCACTTGTTCATAGGAGCTCTGTAATCTCCTTATGCAACAGCAGTTAATGAATTATCACCTATGAAGATATAATTTCTTCAAGATCACTGACAACACCGCTTGTTGCAGCTAAATCTTCAAACAAATTACTATGCAGAGGGAGCAATATTTTTTAAAATCATTTCACTGTGTCATTTCACAGGCAGATCTTCTGATGACCTAATGGAACTGAAACTGGGAGTAGTCCTGTTGTGGGTCCTGGTGCTGGACTGTGGCTTGGCTGAAGGCAGTATTCTCTACCGGGCCCAGGAGGAGCAACCTCCCAACACCCTAATAGGTAGTCTGGCAGCAGACCAGGGACTGCCAGACTCAGGTCATCTCTACAAGCTGGAGGTGGGTGCCCCTTACCTTCGTGTCGATGGAAAGACAGGAGACATCTTCACCACAGAGATCCCAATTGACAGAGAGACCCTGAGGGACTGTCGGTCTCTGACTAAGGGTAAGCCCTGCTACCTGGAATTTGAAGTGTCAGTGACAGACTTGATACAAAACCAGAGCCCACGGCTCATTGAGGGACGTATTGAGGTACAGGACATCAATGACAACACACCCCAGTTTCCTTCTTCTGTGCTTACCATCTCGGTCCCTGAGAACACACACATGGGGGCACTATTCTCTATACCCCTAGCTACAGACAGGGATTCGGACAGGAATGGGGTGGCTGATTATGCCCTAACTGCAGGGCCAGATGCAGCAACCCTTTTTGGCCTGCAGGTGGCTGAGGACAGGGGGGAGAAACTCCCCCAGCTTATCGTCCTGGGTAGCCTAGATCGTGAATTAAAGGATTCCTATGACCTAACCATCAAGGCGGTGGATGGAGGAAACCCACAGCGCTACAGCAGTGCTTTACTGAGAGTGGTGGTCACCGATGCCAATGATAACTCTCCCAAGTTTGAGAAGTCCACTTATGAGGCAGAAGTGTCGGAGAATAGTCCCGTGGGACACTCTGTGTTGCAGGTGAGATGGCTTTGCAAAAGACTGTTGTGTGCAGCGTGCTTGAAATTTGTGCTTACAGAGCTTCTTTTGGATCAACTTGCAAGATTAGAGTGATATTGAGATTTTAGCATGTGCATTATTTCTGTGTAGTGTTTCTGCCTCAGATACATAGACTAAATTATAAATCCCAAGAAAATCTCTTTTCCTCTTTTCATAAATACAGTATAACATTATTTTTCACTGAGTTGTGTTTTTAAATCATGGAAAAATAGACTTTCAGATTTGAATGGTTCAGATTTCACGTTATACAAATCTCATTGTGAAAATCAGACTACTCCTACTCTTTGTTTTTGTTCTATGTAAATTCCTAAAATGTGTTGCACTGAACTGACTTACCCCCATTACTCTTATTTGCATGTTGGAGCAACACTGTATGTTATAGTATTAGCAAAATAACCATGTTAGCAGTTAGTGAAGCTCATTGTTTGTGTTGTTATGTTATTACGCTGGCACAAATTGCCATTGACTAACACTGAGCGTTGATAATACTGCTGATACAGTGTTAAACATTAATGTGAGGTTATGTTAGCAGTGTTAGTATTGAATAATAATTACTATGTTATTACATTTCACTATTAACTTAATACCACTAAGTTGCTATGTGTAGGACTTTCTCAGCATGTGGCTGTGAAATTGCAGTGACTGCCAAATAACAAACAGCAAACTAAATTATTTGCAGTATATTTTCATGTGATCTAATTTGGCAGTTGTCTGGCCCATTTTCTGGGATCAAAAAAACAAACAAACAAAAAAAAAAGAAAAAAGAAAAAGAACAGTAAAACCCAGAAAGGTAATGAGGTATTATGTAAAAAACTGCTTATAGTATATGCTCTGCTGTGCTACCAAATGATGATCATCATGACAGATTGTCCATTCAATCATTCATGCATTCTTTCATGGACCAGTAATGTTTAGAGAAAATCCTACACAGGTTTCCTTCAATTCTAACCCTAAATTATTTCTGCCTTTAACCACAGATATTCCTTTTGATTGTAGGTCAAAGCAAATGATTCTGACATGGGCCCTAATGGAGAAATTGAGTACACCCTTCACCAAGCATTAGACCCAGTGCCAAAACTCCTGAGAATTGATCGGTCTACTGGCATTATCTATGTCAAAGGGTCACTGGATAGGGAGGAAATCAGCAGCTTGTCCTTCTATGTGGTGGCAAGGGATAAGGGACCGCAGCCTAAAAGCTCTAAGACCTTCGTAACAATTGAGGTGACTGACCAAAATGATAATGCTCCAGCTGTGGAGATCCGTGGGATTGGTCTTGTAACTCACAGTGAAGGAGTGGCAAACATTTCAGAGGACATGCCAGTGGGAACAGCCGTTGCGTTGGTGCAGGTGTCTGACAGGGACGAGGGAGAAAATGCTGTGGTCACTTGTGTGGTAGCAGGAGATGTGCCCTTCCAGCTGCGCCCCGCCAGTGACTCATCCAGTGACAATAAGAGGAAATATTTTCTACAGACCACAACTCCTCTAGATTATGAGAGGGTAAAGGATTACCGAGTAGAGATTGTGGCTGTGGATTCTGGCAACCCCGCTCTCTCTAGTACTAACTCTTTGAAGGTGCAGGTGACTGATGTGAATGATAATTCACCAATATTCTCCCCAACCTTGTTTGAAGTAGATTTTGCTGAAGAGAACCAACCAGGGGAGAGGGTTGTGGATGTGACAGCCTCGGACGCTGACAGTGGCACTAATGCAGAGCTCGTTTATAGCATTGTGGCAGATTCATCCATCAAGGGTCTATTTGAGATTGAACCAAATACAGGCGAAGTAAGAGCCCGAAGCCCACTCGATCGAGAGCATAAAGAGCGCTATGAGTTCCAGGTCACTGCAGCAGATAAAGGGTCACCCATCCATAAAGGAACAGCAACTGTTGTGATAAAAGTTCTTGACCGCAATGACAACGACCCAAAATTTATGCTGAGCGGCTACAGCTTCTCAGTCTTGGAGAACATGCCTCCCCTCAGTCCTGTCGGCATGGTGACGGTCTTGGATGTGGACAAGGGTGAGAACGCTCGTGTTCACCTCTCTGTTGAGCCCGATGGAGGAAAGTTTGTGGTTCAAAATGGATCAGGCACCATTCTCTCCAGCATATCTTTTGACAGGGAGAAGGAGAGTAGCTACACTTTCCGTCTGAAAGCGGTAGATGGAGGAGAGCCACCCAGGTCTTCATATGTAGGTGTCACTATCAATGTCCTAGATGAAAATGACAATGACCCTGTCGTCACCAAACCTTCCAATTCCTCCTTCAGGCGCCTGTCTCCTCTAGCTTCCCCTGACAGCCATGTAGAGGTTGTGGAAGCTGAAGATCTCGACAGCGGGCCTAATGCAGAGCTGGTCTTCAGTATTACTGGTGGAAACCCTTATCAGTTATTCCGCATCTCCCCCTCCAATGGTGAGATCACTCTAGCTAAGGAGATGACCAGAAAACATGGTGGACTCCATCGCTTGGTAGTGCGGGTGAGTGACAGGGGCAAGCCTGCACGTCATGCCACTGCCCTGGTTCACATCTATGTCAATGAAACCATTTCAAATGTCAGCCTGGTAGAGGCCCTAGTTGGACACAGTCTCTACACCCCTCTGGACAGAGACATAGCTGGTGACCCTGACAGTGGTCTTGCTGCTCAGCGTAGTAACATTTTATATGGCAGCCTAGCTGGAGTGGCGGGTGTTGTCATGTTGATCTTGGTGGTGGTATTTATTCGACATCGCATCCAGAGAGAGACCAAGAGTGGCTATCAGGCAGGCAAGAAGGAATCAAAAGACCTGTACGCCCCAAAACAGGCACCAAAGAATGCCAAAGGCAAAAAAGGAAGGAAAGGAAAACCCCAGAAGTCCTCAAAACCCCTTGGAGAGGAGGAAGAAGTCAGTCTTCAAAAGAGTCTCAAGTTCAACCTTGACGGAGTCAATGATAGCCCCAGGATCCACCTGCCCCTTACATATTCTCCAGGAAGCCCTGATATAGGCAGGCACTATCGTTCCAACTCTCCTTTACCCTCCATCCAGCTGCAGGCCCAATCCCCTTCAGCCTCTCAGAAGCATCAGGCTGTCCAAGACCTTCCTGCCACCAACACCTTTGTAGGAACAGGAGGAGATGACAACTCTACTGGCTCAGACCAGTACTCAGATTATAGCTACAAGACCAGCCAACCGAAGTATAACAACAAACAGGTAAGCCTATATCTTATCTTTTCATGTCTGTTACAAGGGTGGGTGATTGGTGTGTTTGAACAGAATCCATGTTTGGAGGCGAATACATCCATTTGTTATTCTTAAAGCCTGCAACAGTCCAAAACATATGTGAGAAAGAACATTTTTAATACCACTAGAAATCCAAAAACCAAGATCTGGGATGTCAGCCATGATATACTGCCAGAACCTACTCCATTGACAACAAATGGATTTTGAATTTGAACTTTTGCATGAAAACATGTTTCATGTTGTTGTTGTGTCATAAGTCCTAAATTAGAAGATGTATAATTATCCTTAAGAAGATGACATTTGTTCCCTCATTTCGATTTCATTCTCTAAAAAGCCATACATCTCTGTGACACTACAGATTAGTGTGGGACAAACAAACTTTTTTCTCTTGTTTATCAAAAGCATGAATCCTTACCATTACAGATCAAAATGTTTGATAGTATATAATTTAAATGTGGAAACTGACAAAGACATTACCCTAAACTTCTAGCTGCCACTGGGTGTGGGAGCGGGGGGGTGACGACAGTTACTATGGTTATATGTACAAAAGTAGCTCTTTTCAGAATAATGTAATTAAGTTGTTTATCTTAGCAGACGCTATTGTCCATATACAGTGTCACGTTCTCCCTCATATATAAACTCAGTTATTTACTTCATTAAAACTACAGTCACAACGCTGTCATGGTATTTCTGTTTCTCCCGTGTAACTTGTCCGCAGGCCAAAAAAAAATGAATATACGAAGATAGTAGCTGCAAAAATGAATAACTTAAGGTTTGCTGTCAAGTGTTTTGATACAAGAAAACTCAGATGCCTCTTCATAGTCTGTTTTTCGGGTTCACCCATGGCAGTGGAGGTGAACAGGGAAGGAAAGGTCCATTTCTCAGTGACTTCCTTCTGCTCCTGTCTGTGACCTCTGGTGCTCTGATCTCTGCAGGTCACTTGCTCTTATCAGTTTACTCCTTATGCTCTTATCTCCTCTTATCGCAACAACATTTGGCACATTTTGCATTGCCATGGAAACAGAAATATTAATAGACTCAGAGGGGATTACGAACGGAAAAATTGTAGAGTCTAGGGATAGAAAGCCAGTGTGTCTCTAGGTTTCTGTGTCATCCGCAAGTGTGTGAATGTATCTTGGTGTGCATATGTTCGTGTGTGTGTATGTGTGTGTGTGTATTGCGTTTGGGTGGATAAGGTTGGGGATAATATAATTTGACTACCAATGTCTTTACGTAGTATTTAAAATGGTCATTATATATCGGAAATATTTGATATTGATAGGATATTTTCTTCATTTCACGTGTCAAGTGCTCCTGGTAAGCAGCCCACATTGGCTTACAAGATGTTTCCACACATCACATTGCAGTTGTGTATAATATAAACACCTTTTAAGGAAACTCAAGTCGTCAAAGCAAGCTGACATTTTTCCAAGCCCTTGCCGACAATGTTTTCCACATAAAAATTAACAGAAATAGAAGTGGAAAATATGCCTCTGAGTCTTGAACATATGTATGTGACACATTTTGAGTGTAGGTTTCCTCAGAGTCAGTCAGCAGCAGTTAGCTGGTGGGTAGTTTCAGCAGATGTTGGCTGACAGCTTAGGTGATCAGAAGCTTTTGTGGGTGGAGTCAGTTTAGAGAACAGTCACCACTGTCTCCTTGATGGACAACATAAGGGACCAAAGTGACTACAAGCCATTGCGTGTGTTTGGGTATTTGTGTGTAATACCAGTGTGTTTGTGGGCAGATTTTCATTCTAGAGGAGTGTTAATTGTAACTGTAGTGCAGATGAAAGCTCTCACTACGAGGCAGTGTTTGTTGTTTCTCTGTGTGATAGCGTAAATGTGCATGAGACACAAAATTGACAACCTTTACAGAACAGAAGAGGGAGATTTTCAAAAACATAAAAAAAAAAGGTGGAGAGGATTCAGTGACCACACTACAAGCATTCTGTTTCATAGGATTACCTGTTTTCCTTTCTTTAGAAATATATTTTATTTGAAAAAGACAATTACATTACATTTAAGCCTCACATAATAACATAATGAAGAAGGAAGGAATACATATTGCACATGCCAGCAGTTGAATAAAATTACAGCATTATGCTTACGGTATGACTATTACGCAGGAACAGCTTTTTTTCTTCTTCTTCTTTTTCTTTTTTCTTTTTTTCTTTTTTTGTTTAGAAGACCTGTCTTACTGTCATGCTGCTGTCTGTAGCTTACCAAAACTTTAAGCATTAAACCGTAAGCCTCTGGCGGAAAAAAAATATATATAAATATAAAAATATATTGGTCTGAATGTTAGACTCCCATTGAGTCACAACCAAAACAACAGCAGCCTAGTCTGCTTAATGTTGTTTTCAGTGAAGATGAAAGGAATTGGAAGCGAGCTCTGCCAATAAGGTAACTGTGGAGACTGCATTTTGGTGTTATGTATTGTGTTGACCTATTGGAAATATTGAGATTGGAGATTTTGAAATCTGATAACAATTTAGCAGAAAGTGGAAAAATGAAACCCAGAGAAAACACTGGTGGAGCTACATGAAAATTGGGAGTCTCCTGGGAACATCAGGAGGGCTGGCAAGTATGATGAGACATGACTCAGGTGATTGACAGCTTGTGTAAAAACATGGACAGATGTTGAAGCTCATGTGACATACATCAGCAGATGTTGTCTTATGTATGGCATCCCCTCTCACATCAGGACGAACAGATTGACCAAAATAAATAATGAAAGTCACTGCCAAGTGATGTGACAGATGTAGAGTGGTGCCCTTGCTTTAATTAACTGCGCTTCTCTCAACAATGGTTTTCATTGGGAACGTTGTCAGGTGTCTGTGGTTACCGCTGCGTTTTTCTAGGTTACACTTGCAAGTCGCAACTTGTGTCATTACAAATTATGAGTACGCAATGGCCACAAAATATATCTGAAAAATTTGCGAAACGTTTGAAAGATATCCATACAAATTGTTCTTTTAGTCCTGGGATTCTGAAGGGTTTTACCATGAATAGATTTTAGCTCTGTTGTAAACATTCTGTTACTATACTGTGTTTGCTGCATTATTCTGCTTTTTCTTAACTCCCTCTGGCTCTAATTAAAGCCAGTGTACTTATTATGAGCACCGTCTATTGCTGGGTAAAATAAACAGTCAATGCACAATGTGCGTGTGTGTGTGTGTTTGTGTGTGTGTGTGTGTGTGTATGCATGAGTGTCTGTCTTTCTGTGTGCATACAGTGACAATAACAGTAAACACGCGCACAGACATATGTATCTAAACATGTGGACATGCACACAAATACACACATAATGTTATGTATCTGCCCTAGACCACATCAAAACCTGTAAGATCTGACCAAACCCCGAGGGTTACACCAACAGTTTATTCAGACTAATAATGGAGACACAGTTGTTACACACATGTAGTGTAGGTGTAACACTGGAATACTGGTTCATTCAGGTATCGTGTACATGTAGTGTTCATGTAGCCATAGTTTGGAGTACAAATTATGCTTGTGCTACATTTACGTCACTCTAGATTTATTTTGTACACATTCATGCATTTATGCATTAGAGGATATCTCCACTTTTATAGTTATCTCTTTACAAATGTCTGCACATGTAAATGCCAGCCTTGAGAAACAGCCTAACCCCAGGCTGAATAACGAAATTGTCAAATACTGTACACTGCAGAGTGGTTTGCTGAGCTTCCCAAAATCCTTAGGAAAGTTACTGATGTCCTAATTTGGTTACCTAATTAAGTGCAAGCTATATGAAACCAGCTCTAAACCCAGCACACAGAGGCTGTAGCAGCCTGTTCTGCAGTATATTCATTGTATTTGTTTTAAACCTCGAGTGGAACATTTTTGTTTTGTTTTCATCTTGTGATAACTCTGAAAGCAGGTTCACATATTTGGAGGTACTATTGCACTATCCGTTGAAAAAAATTTCTGGTCATCTCCTGAGACTCCATGGAAAATTTCTGTGCCCTCTAATTGCTTTAGATTAACCCACTTCAGGCACATAATTTCTGAAACACAGTATCAGGGATATATCCCTTTACAATACACAGACTGCTGCTCCATGCAGTTAAAAGCAGTTGGGCAAAGAATATCCTTTGCTTCATGGAAACTAAATGCAAGCAACAGACCTGTGCTTCAGAAACCATTAGCCACTGTTGTAAGCAACCATTGTCAAATACGTATCCAGGGTTGATAGACTTCAGAACCATGGACAGCGCTGTAAACTGCACCCAAAACATGGCTGCAAATTGAGATCCTCAGCCCCACTGGAAGAGGGAATGATGATGATCCACTCAGGTGCGCGGGGCTGACTTATTTTGACTCGGGTCCTTTATGTATTTTTGTCAACTCTTTTCCCCCCTCAACAATCTTTAGAATTATACCAAACAGTGATTATGTTTTTGAATTTCAAAATGACTATAATACAGCTTCCCAAGCCTAGAGAATGAAAACACACTTTAGCCTACTTGTCTGTAATTTCCAAGAAGATAGCCTGTTTTAAGTCAAACTGCCAAAAACAGCCAAATACCATTTTGCCACAGGGATCAAGCAGAACTGAAGTGGTTCTACGTAGTGTTTAAATAAACATGAGCACAGTAGGCTGCTACAGCTTCCATGTGCTTGATGGAGGTCCTTACGGTTCTTTTCATATTGCTTGCACTTGCATAGGTAATATTTCTCCGTGAACTATTCTCACGTGTATGTTAACAATTCCCTTAAAGTATGGAGGTGCACATTTCAAGGAGACAACTATCAATACGGCAATATCCTGTTACATGTAATTGCAGGTGTAGTGCAGACTATCTAGGTAGGCATTGCATACACAGGTCCTGTAGGATTATGGCTGAAATCCATTTTTTAATTTGTATTTATTTATTTATTTATTTTTTATGTAGACACAAGAACACATGCACACACAAGTTATTGCACACAGACGCCCACTCACTCTCTTTGTGTCGTGGAAGAAGACGCGGCCTGTATTAGAAAGCTGTGTGTTTGAGAGAGTGTGTGAATCATGAGTAGCTCGGTTCCATTCATAAGCTGTTGAGTTAATTAAAATCTAGAGCACTAGCCATCATGGATGACGAATATTCCACATAGTTGCCAATCTTTAACATAATTTGGAGCGCCTTGCATTACTAATACATGATAAAAACAAGGCGGGGCACTTCTGTAATCTCTACCAATGTATTTTCTAATTTGTCCTCCTTTACACCTTTGAATGTATACTGCATGGTTGCTGGGGAAACCCACACACAATCAGAGTTGATAATTAGCCCTGCTGGGTCCAAGATCTGACACCTTTTTTCACACAACACTTAATGAGAGTCCCACCTTTGGACAAAGCGCAATATGAGCTACATGAAACACAAGAGCGAGATCAGGGGAAGTGCCTTCCCTGTTCATTCTTTAAATGGCTGTGATGACTGCTTGAAGCTATGAATGTGTACTTATTATACATACATTCACACAATTAAAAGGTTTTATTTGTCAAAGATGGCTCAGCGTTGTCTCCCAGTGAGCACCTCTTTCATCTGTGTCTCTATAGTCTGCGGGTACCCCAAACCAATCTGATGGATTCCAAAGACAGCAATGGGGATGGGAGTCGGGGTGAACTTTAATTAACCTGCTTCATCGTTGAGAGGGGCCTACACTTGGTGAACTTTAGGCATCCCTTTGAGCTGGGATTAGCCCAATTTAGCCCAGTGCTGCTATTTGAACACAGCAGGTATAGACGAGGCCCGAGGCCAAATCTGCACTTGTTCTACAAGACTGTGACACATAATTCTTATCTGTCTTGCACTCTAGACCAGTCATACCTAGAAATCATCGGAAATATGCCATCTGCATTTCAGCTGAGAAGTTGGGAAAGCAAGGGCTGCAGTTGACTTGTTTTCCATATCTTTCTCTATCTCACTATCTGTCTGCCTTACGGTATTTTTACAGACAGAAGAAGTACACACACATGCACGCTTGCACGCACACACACACACACACACACACACACACACACACAATGTGCGTGTCTATGTGCACAAAATATTTGCCCTGGCTGATTACCCACAAAAGTAAGGCAAGTAGGAAAGTGAGGAAAAGAGCACAGTAGATAGACTGGAATAATCTGCTCTGCCTGTAGTGCATGTCTTGCTTGCTGTTTTATAGCACAAAAGTGTGATGCAATAGATTGTGCTGGGCCTGCATTGTGTAGAAATAATACTAATTTTCAGTCACCAACATTCCTGCATCACTGCAAAATTACCATTTCACCATCCTAACAAAACCAGTTTCAACTGCTTTGGCACTGGCTTTCCAAAATGAATGCTCTTTACCTTAGAGTATATATTATGCTCAACATTGTGTCTTTATCATCATCAGTAACAGCATATTACCTTTGTTAGAGTCCTCCTCCCCTGGAAACTCCCACTTTGCACCAATTAGTCAAATCACATAGTGGCTGCAAATCATATCTTTGTTGTTACAATGATTCCATGTCATTTCCCAGTCCTTAAACTAATTTCAGCAGCTCTGGTGCCAGTGTGTCAATTAAAGTTTATGTTGAATGTGATAGCACTTAATAATAAATTAAGTATACTCCAGAGTGTTCATTTAAGTGTAGTTCCCATAGTTAGAAATAAAACACCAGTCAAAATTTGAGAAGAAATTATGAAAATGATCAGTTGTTCCCTTGCTTTTTGGAGAGACTTAAATAGCCATATAGCCAACAGGGTGGATTTCTCACACGGTAACAAATATTGAAAATCTGTATAAGAGCTGAAGGCTGTGATGAATATACTTTGGCTCCATCGAGGCCCGGGCGGATCAATCAACATAGTCATGAAGATGGCAGGAGCAGATTCTCAGGAGGGAGCATTCACAGGTTTGACCGAAATTTAATTGGAAGTCTTGTGATATGAGAGAGCCCATAATATGTGGGTACAGGGTGATGCACACAAAGGACTTGTTAGTCCTAACAGCGTGTGTATGTGAGCTGTTATACCAGTCAGTGGGTGAAGCGAAACACAAGCAGAGGGTGCGTTGTGTTTGTGAAAGAGAAAGACAGAATGGGAGAGAGTGTTAGACATACATGTACAGAAACACACACATACACACACACACACTAATCTGACATCTAAGTAAAAATATGAGCTGATAGAGGAAGATAGTATTAGCTTTAAAACAGTATATTTCTGAGTCTTCCCCTTGGAGCAATAATTTGATTAAAACAAAATTTACTTTACATAAATGATTCCAGCTATTCTGCATTTTGAGTTTCTTAATGACAACTGCTCTCCACTCAAATCTTCATGCTCAAACTAGAGTGCTGCAAAATTTTGGTATTATAGGTTTTGGCCATGTTTTCATCAGATGCCAATTGAATGTTCATGGAGTACTGCTTTTTTTCAATCCATATAAATTTGATCTTGCTCACCTGGCACCACATGCATGCTGTTGATGACAAATATGACATTTGGAAAGCATGCTCATTGTCATTAAGAAACGCACTAGGCTATAGGAGAGAGATATCCCTCCAACATCCCCAGACACCTTTTGAAAGCAACCTTTCACGAGGATGTAGAGGGCACATGCTACCTTCAGTCAGACAGAGAGGAGCTCTGCGATGTGGCTCTGCAAATTTGAGAGGATGGCGCAGCTCGATGATTGAGGCCCAATCCGTATGTAAACGCCAGATGCATAGGGTGTCTGTTGGACTAATCACATTTAAATAGTTTCTGGCACTGTCAGTGTGCCCTAGTAATGCTGTGCTTTGACGTTCCCTTAAAAACTTAGCACAAACACAGCAGGGCACATTTTGATTGCTTAGTTCTTGAGAATCGTCCAGTTTTTTAATAAAGCTATTCCAGTTCTTCAGAAGCCAATAAGCAGGCGGAAGTTGGTGGGTCAGTATCTGTTCAAGGTTTTTAAGATTTTCAACTCAAATCACACTCGCTTTGATGCACTTAATGTATGTAGATTTCTTGTTCGACTTGAGGAAACCGATGGAAGCGCTAGACATATTACAGAGTTTTAGGTAATTAAAGAAGGAGCTTACAAATTGACTTAAGTAAAGTCAAAATCTGTGTATCATAAAGTGAAGGTGGACACGCCTGGATTTACATATTCATCAACTCAAGTGCACATCCTTCAGCAGGCTGCTTATCACTGCGCTTCAGTAAAAAGGGTCTCAAGTAAAAAAAAAGGTCAGAACAGTAAAGTGGTTCTAGGATGTGCTCCAAAATGAGATATCTTCATTTGAAAAAGACGGAATGGAATATTATAATAAACAGCATAATGAACTTTATTTTTAGGCTAACAAAATGATATCTGCTCTACAGACTGGATACTCTATATTTAAAAATATTGACTGATGAACTACAGGTGATGCTTTTACCGGAGTCCAGTGGTTTGGAATGAACTTTTCAAATATATATATACCTCAAGTTTCTGGAGCTCATTTGAAATTCCATTTATTTAGGCTTTCTACTTTTGCTAACTTTTCACTTACTGCATAACCCTGTTATGTGTCACTCAGCATCTTTTAATCTGTTAAACTCTCTTGAAGGCGCAGTGCTGTGTCAGGCTTGCCAAAGCCTTTAGGCTGTGGTGCTATATCCAAACTGTTATAAGATCAAGTCCAAAAAAAAATCAAATATAAATTGGGTCATGATTGGGTGATTGGGTCATGTGGTGTATGGGAGTGTTTATCACAGCCCAACTCCAGTGCCATGAGATAAACAAACCACTGACAGGCAAACAACATGGCTCGTTGGTCATGATACCTAAAGATACGCAATTAGAACGGAAAAACAAGAGTCTCTGAGGGAAAAATGAAGACATCAATTAATTAATTAATCACCATTTTGTCAAAGAAACTGTAAAGATGAACAACATGAGCAATAGGCTCTAAGCCCATACAGTGTAAACAGATTCCTGACAGAGGCACATGGTAATTATTCCTGAAAGTTACAATTAAAATTTTTGTTAATGGGCTTTTTCAATGTAGGATCAAAGTCAAACCATATTATACACCATCAGAATAAAACAATATAAATACAGTAAACCCATGACAAGATGTGTCAGGGTTGTTTTTGTGTTGGGTGTGTGCGTGACGCGGCCTTCATGCTCCTGTCTGAAATGTCACAGCAGTGCTTTGGAGTAGTCGTAACTCTCTAAATTTGGTATGCATGTAGCTATACATATTTTAAACCATCCAAAAAATAAATATTCAATTTATTGTGAACTCTCAGTCGTTAAGCTGCTGCTGAATGTGGTGTCTTATGTTTACATTGCATTACATTAACAAGAACTATGAAATAGTGACTTGCTGTTAGAGAAGAATGGCAGTAATAAGCAATTATTTGAAACTATTTTGTTTGCAGGTAGTAGCGGAAGTTTCTTACTAAGGTTAACTGAGCAGGTATTGATTCTAAATACTTCTAATACAATCTGGAGCTTTAAGCATCCCACTAGAGTGATGGTCAGCATGGTGAGGGCAAGAGAGACAGTAGAAAGGCAAATGACTTCAATTAGCAGGCTTGCCCTAATGAGAGAGCGGCTCTTTGAACCAGGAATAGGGATTGATTTAATTTGCACCACACTCTTACTCTGAATGATCTGAGTCAGCCCTCTGAGATTGGTTGGCCCAGCCTCGTGTTGCCGGATTGACAGGTATAGATGAACTCTCTGGAGCTGGCTTGTCAGTTCTGATGGACCTCAACCATGGGCAAGATGAAGTAGTTAGAATATGCAACATGCAAAGTATATCTAAGGTAGTTGTGCACTGCTGTTGGAGTTAAGTAGTCAATTTGGAGAGAACTTTCTCTTGATTGTCTGAAGAGGGATCTCCAGTATTTGATACAACTCCTACATTTAAACTTGGAGAAGATGTTCTTTGTAACTTATCATTTATTGAATTTTAACTTATTTATGTATGAAAACTTGATAAAGATCATGGGTATGTCTGAGTAAGTGGTTTTACCAGTAAGATGATTTTAAAGATAAACCAGCGTTTTCATTTCTCTGACTGAGAGAATTTAAATTTACTTGGAGAAATACATTAAAAATGTAAACATAAAATCTGACCATGAACTTCATAAAAAGTACATTTGCACATTCATGAATAGTGATTCATGTCTTATGCCAGCTTGAATACAGTATTCATGTGTGAAAATCATTTCCAGTGCAATAATGGACAATTGTGTTGAATTATAGGAAATTCATTTTTTAAAAAACCATGGCAAAAGTTCTGATGATTCCAGTTATAACTGGAGAAAAAAATAAACACACCAAAAAACATTATTTGCAGATAGGCATGACTCCCAATCATAAGCCTTTTTGATTTCATCTGATCACCTCGCAACTCTGACATGCTTGTTGATGCAATAGAAAAACTGATGCACATAATCTGTGGGTATTAAAAAGTGATGGTCTCTCACCATTGATCAAGTCTGATGAAAAGCCAATGGTTCTCAAAGCTCGCCTCTCATTTCTCCAGAAGCTCGTGTGCTTTCTGCAAGTGGCACATGGTCAGATTCCCTCTTTTATGTAAAAAATAAAATGAGTAACTCCTTTAGGTAAATCTGTGTGGAGGCTCAGCTCCCTGATGGCATTGCCTTTAGCTGATATATTTTATCGCCACATATCCCAGTCTCCTTACCTTCTGCCAGGCAGATTAGTGCTTTTATCAATAAGCAGCTTAGCACCAAAGTGTCCCTCAATAATATGCCATGGTATTTTTTTCCCCTGCTGCTTTAACTCCTGGGTTTCTCTTTCCCTGTCTCTTGCTCTTACATATTCTCCTTACATTTTCCTGTTTTCACCACCCAAAATTCCTCACTTTCTTTAACTCTGGGTATTAACCTCTGACTTAGAGAAACAGTGATACATAATGTGTTGCCCTCTCCAGGTCACATTAGGAACCGAGACAGAGCCCAAGAGGGCTAGAGAGCATCATCCCCATCAGACATACTACCCCATTAGAAGCCCCGCAGTGCACCATAAAACCCATTAAGATCCATTAGGAAAGTACTCTGGCACAAACACCTTTAAGGCCAGACAGCCACAAAGGTGCACAATTACTAATGGAGTAAAGCTTATTTGATTAGTGATTGAAATGACATGTTTTGCATAATATATTTGTCCAAGGCCTTCCGTTATTCAAGATATTAACTCAAAAAAACAAACCAAAAAAAAAAAAGTCATTCGTGTTTGATTTGTGCACAGCTATCATTTTGCTGCATGTTGTCAGCATCACAGTATGTACATACACTCTTTCACTTCATAGATGCTGATATGAATATATTGTATAAAGTTTTTGTGCGTTTGCGTGTGTGTTTGCAGATTTAGCGCATGAATTATGATGGTCATATCTCATATGGTAGCAAATCTTAATCATTCCCGAATCCAGTGATGTTTTGGTGATAGATGACTGTGTTCCCAGCACATTTTATATCTAGTTAGCAAACCACTAAATAATGTTACAGTCACTGTCGGGGTGCTTACTGGAAAAAAGTAATAAAATACAAATTTCCCATTACTATTGGGAAAATTAATGAATTACTTAACTCATTACCCCCTAAGAGAAGCAAATAGTTACTCTACTTATTACATTGCATTTGTGCTGCACCCTAAAAGGATTGCATTACTTGTGTCCATTGCACCAATAAGTGGGCTGTTGGAGATCTAAGCCCACCTTACCAGCATAAGTAGTCTAAATGACAGGCACAAAATATTGTTTTAAAGGTTGGTCATAAAGATAGAACCCTGAATTCAAATTTGCCAAGTTGTATTTCTGCTCATAATTACAGTATTTCTGTCATGACTTGAATACAGGGTAAAGATAAGAGGAATCTTTCAATAGATATTATTCTAATGGAAAGCTTTAGAAGGTTTCACAGTGTAACACAATCAACGATGTATCAGTTATATCAAAAACTGTAATTGTGATTACTGAAATTGGAACAGTAATGCGCACTCTGTAACAGGGAAAATTTGATTACAGTAATGTATTATTTTGTACTGCCTTTCCCCCCCAACACTGCCCACAGTGTCAAGAGAAATATAACATTTGTCCTGGGCATTCAGAGTAAACAACGCCAACACTGTGGCATAATCATCTTTGACCTAAAACTGATATGGGCTGAGATTTCGCTGAGCGTTCTCTAACCTCCTGAAAACACTCTTCAGCAAATGGCAGCTCTTTCACCCGTCGTTTGGAACAATTGCATGCAGCTGTGAGGGTTCGGCATACTGCCTCTCATGTGATTAGAGCACTGCTTATTACGTTTGATGAGTCTGACCCAAATCTTCCAGAGGCAGACATGTTTTTCACAGTGAGTTGGAAGTTCCAAATCCTAGATCAAGTCAAAGGTGAATCCCTGACTTGGCCATAAATTATTTCTAATGCATTTCCTATTCTTCTTTATGTGCATGCCTCATGTCTACAAAGTTTCTTAGTGAGAGGACAATTTAAGAATATTCAGCACTCTTTTTTAAGTTCGTTAGCCTAATGGTAGAAATTTTTTATTGACTATTTCAAACTTGAATGGCTACAAATAGTTGTTGATAGATAAACACATTAAAAAAACATTATTTTGATTGTATTTATACATGCTGAATAATTCTTCTCGATAAATAAGATACTTGTATCTCCTCAGGTTTGCAATCAATAATTGTGTGAAATTCAAGTTTAATTGTTTCCCAGTGTAAACTTGCATCAGACAGACGTCTTTTTACCTCGCACCATGTCTCGCTGTTTTTGAACGCAAGGACGCTGCTGTTGCTTGCTGTTTTTGGATGGCATCCAAAGTTGAAATCTGTTCAGCTTTTGCTGAGACGCAGTGCTCACAAATATGTTTTACCACAAGCGACCAATCACAAAAGAGAAGGGGCGGGACAAATATTGATAAAAAGACGGTCATTGGAGGAGAGTTTATTTACAGTTGTGTCTGATCATCCAGAGCTTAAGTTAACATCACAAAGCAGTTATAATATAGCAGCAAATGATTCAGTTACACTTAGCAACACTAAGCGGCTGGCTACAATATCATGTGTTGTCATGGCAATGGCACAACCACATTTTTTTCTCCTCACTTTTAAATAACGTCGTGTCTTAACTACAGTAGCGTCGCAACTTGCGATTTTTTTCATTCAAGCATTCTGTGTGCACGGCCACTTATGTGTTTGTCTCATTGGAAAAAAATAGGCAACCTCACATTACAAGTTGAAGTTGCCCAAAAAAAATTTTTGCCTACATGTGACAGAGATCAGATTTTTTCTTAGCAGTGTGAACACAAAAATCTGATCTTTTCAAATCAGATTTTGGCCATTTGTGGTCCTATATTTGATACATATCCAATTCCTGGCAATGTGTTATTTATTTATTTATTCATTTTTTCCCACTACACAGGAGCACATCACTGTGAAAATTCCATTATTTAGTGTTGGTGGTGACGGAACAAAACAAAACAAAACCAAAAACAAACAAACAAATGCAGAAACAAAGACAAAGGACAATGGAAAGACATTGGGGTTGCAAATTTAATAGATGTATGGGGGAGATGTGTCAATGCAAGCCCTTTGTCGTCTCCTCGGCTTATCCTCAGCAGCTGACAAACTGTCATTCGACGTCCGCCTCAAATAATCCAAGAAAGTAATGCTTGCACCACTATTTCATTTGTTATCACGATGCACTGTTATGCAAATGCCTTTTGTTGTGGTGCAGCGTAAATGTGGGCATGCGGGGTCTTTCAGGACAGAGGTCTCTTTGCACTGATGTCATGACATAGAACACATGCAAACACGATTGTCAAGTCAAGGAAACAAAAGCTCGTCCTGAGAAAAAAAAAAAATCACGCAGCCATAGTTGTCCTCTAAACTCTGGTAAGGACCAAGATACTTAATAATTTGTTGTAAAGGATTATTACAGTATGCTGCTAAAATCCACTCATAATCCTGAAACTCAAAGAAGCGTAAGTTCAATGCAAGTATCAAAACTTGAGGATGTGCATTATAGTCAACTCAGTGCACAATATTTTGCCAGTAGCTTGTGCTGTTTTGATGCACACTATAACATGTGAGCTGTGGCATTATGAATTGTAAAGCCATAATCTCCACACTGTGCATTCGGATTTTTTCCGACGGTTAACTTGAATAGATACTTTTCTTTTTCCATCAGAAGTGGATCTGTCTCCTCCAGTGTCTGCTGTGTTGCCTTCTTTAAAACCCTCTCTTTTGCCCTTCCTTTATGGTTGTCCATCATCGTTCGCAGACTCACATTCTGAATGTAATTTTATTTCGGGTGTAAATTCAAGTCATGTTGGGTGTAAAAATCCGTCAGGATACAGCTTCTAGGATATTGCATTTACTGTATGAAGGTGTTTTGTAGGTCTTGGTATCTTGTGACTTGACTCATCATTGATTATTGGAAAATAACTTAAAGATCAGTGAGCAAGCGGGCAACAACAATGCTGACTTAGCCCAACTGCTTCAGGCCTTTTGAAATGAAACCACTAGGTTATAATAATATCAATAATTATATTATAATAATTGTTAATTACATTAAGCAGTAGTTTATTAAAATACAGTATGAGTATGGTAATGACAGGATGACTATACAACACCTAATTTAAAAAGATGGACACTAGAGAGTAATTGATAAGACTTTGAAGTGTAAGCTTGTCAGCTACTGAAAGCCAATTAATGAGGTTAACACTGGAGTAATGTAGTCATGCCATTTTAGCTCTGGTTAAAAACACTGCAGCTCCTTGTGTACTTGCCCAGAGAGACTTTCAACTGCGGCAAGAGATATATTTGTCAAATCAAAAAGAAATGATTTCAGGGATGTCTTTTTCTTCATCAATAAAGAAAAAAAAATGACAATGTTGAAAACATGTCATGGAAACAATCAATTTTGATTTGTTCACCAAAAATCAAATGTTTATCAGAAATCTATGCAAGGCTTTTTACGGTGTCATTGAAACACTTTTGTGACATTTCTGACATTTTTGATGACGAATTTGTTTGGAGAATGTTTTGATCCTTCGAACACTAGTAAGTGGCAGTAAAAACCATGAGGCAATTAGACTTTTTACAGATGCATACACCTGTAAATAGTCACAATCTGCTTGAGTACGAGTCCTTATCACTGTGAGGCTTGTTAAGGAAAACCAAAGCGTCTCCTGTGAACACGCCCCTACAGCCTTAAATCCTCAACAGTCCCTCATAGACATGGACCTCGGAGTTCTCACATGGGGCTACAGTGTTTTTCACCGCGGGTTTATCTCAAATTTTAAACATGTTCAAACATGTATAGAAACACAGCTTGGGCAGAGAGATGAAAAAGCCATCAGTGATAATTATCTGTGTCAAAATACTTGGATGAACGACGAAAACCAATCAGCGTGCTTTAAAACGTCCCAGAAATTTCATACATAGTAATTAAGAAAATGGGTAGATAAGATGCCGTGAGGAAATAAAGGAATAAATAGTTCCACTCTCTAGTGAGGCTTGAAGGAGGCTACCAGGGAAACACTTTTTATCGATGAGAGGAAAGATGCCCAACTAATGAACTGTATCCTCGTGGAAACAGCCTTTTCCTATCCTTTCAAAACAGTTGAATTGCCTGTTGGGTAAGTGCATGAGCAACAGAACCACCTCACATTTAGGTATAATTGCAGACTCAACACACTATGGACAATCCAGGTTAATTACACATGGTGAAGTATACGCAGACACGATGCCCACTGGGGACGGAACATGCAGCATGTTTGACAACCGCACCATACTTCCTGAGCAAAATAAGTTTTTTTTTTTTTTTTTTTTTGGCTCCAACCGAGTGATTTTCACTGAGGAAGCCAGCAACACAGTGTTCATTACAGGGCACAGGTTGGGGTGGACGCACAGCCAATAAAAGTTTGTCGAATTCTGCTTGTGATGCATCCAGGACTGCTACATCAGCGTGCTGCCGCTGCTTCATTGCAGGAGGTGCTGTTCATATAGAGAAGAAAGAGGGGCCACGGAAGAACTGGGCCACAAGCAGCTGTTCTGTATTCATGCACACAAAAAAAAAAAAAATCCCCTCTCATTCAAACAACCATCTTTTAATTAGAATGTGTGAGTTTTGTAAAGTACTACAATTGCACGGATATGGCTTATTAAATTTGCTGCTGAAAGAGATGCTAATATCGTTCAGGCATGCCGTTGGATAGATGGTTTTACTCCAGGCTATAGCTTGCTACTGTTACTGGGACATACATTCGATTAAGCTCAGTGAGCATGCCCATGCAGGCAGACAAAATTGTGTGTGTACAGAGTGCATTGTAGCATGGGGTGTATCCTCGTCTCCAGCGATGGGAGAGAGGGCAGGTGCTTGCAGAGGTTGGAGGATAGATGGTGATGGGTGGTTGGCTTAAGAATGGGGAGGATCGGGAGGCAGGGTTGTGGGCCAGATCTCGTCCTTGCAGTTATGAAGGAGAAACAAACTGATCTGACAGTGACAAATGAACCATCTCCTCTCCCCCAACTGCCAGCTTTATCCCTCTCAAACTCCTCTCTCACCCGCAGCCTCTCCCCTATTCCCCCACCATTTTCTTCTTGAGCACCCTCAACCCCCATCTCCCTCATTCTCACCTACCGAGCTCTTTTTCAGCCTCGGTTTCCTCTGTCCTACATTCTCCCCGTTTTCTTTTGTACTCCCCCTGATGCTCTCTCACTCCTCTGTCTTCCACCATTATATCTTCCCTATTCTCTTTTTGGCTCCGTTGCTTTAGAAGTATAAGAGGTTTTTGCATCTTAAGAGGTTCCACCGCATGCTGTTATTTAGAAGACTGATTTTAGTACACAGGAATTAACCTTTCTGCCTTCCTGCTTCTGCATCGTGTCACTGATGCCACTAATACGGCATCTAAACACTATAAATTGCCTTGAACGCTGGCAAAAAATTTTTTTATTGGTTTTGAGTGAAATTGTCATAGCCAGGTGCCATTAAGCAGAAGACAGTGAAGTAGCACAAAGGATGAAGGCATAGCTCAGCAGTGATTATTGTTGAGGTTTAATGACTGTCTTGCTCCTGTAATAGACCTTCTGGGGTGTTGAAATGAGATGCCAAGCAGAGAAGACAATTAATTGCTTGGCTTCCTTTTGTCCCTGCCCCCATCCCCATGTGTGCTGGACTGAAACCTGATAAGATAAAGGCTTAGGGCCACCCTGATACCCTAAGAAACTCTCTGACTATCTGGCATTTATTACGGGTGCGTTGTGCGAGTCGAGTTGCACTGTGTTGCTATTCAACATAGAAATCCTATAATGCTCATTAATAGATGTTCATTATTACGAAGAATAAGCCACACAAAATGGAGAAAAAGGCATTACATGGTTTTTGTTAACTCAGCTGAAATATTTCTAAGACATAATTCTTTTTTTATTATTGGCCTACAGCCTGCTATGTTATATTTCATGCTGCATAGATAGATAGATGGACAGATGTATAGATAGATTATATCACGTATTATAAATAATGTACATCGATGTAATGCATACAAATGTAATATGATGAGCATATGATAACATGAAAAGAGATGTGGACTTGCAGTGTGAGGTGTGCATCATATGTGTATGGTGCTTATATTAATAAGACAGAAGGACATAAATATGTAGAGAAAGTGTCTGTGTGTATGTATACTTGCAAATAGCTTAAAAATTGATATTGCCTCTTGACAGCAGTTTAAGTGAATAGAATGTGCACACAGCACCAGAGTTGGTACTCTGTGTTCTATATTTTCTCTGCACTCCTTTGAAATGTACTTCAGTCACTCGTTATTGACACATGGACGAACAAATGAAAAATGTAGCACAACTTGGGCCAGCCAGAGTACATTTAAAAATGCTCAAATGCAGCGGCGTCCATCGCATAAATCCAGTCGGTGATATTCTGTGCAGCACGCGCATGAGTGAGCGGACCGCGCAGCGCCCCCTTTGGGACGGCCCGTGTCATTTTGGAAAATGCCGGAACCCGGCGATGAGACGCGTCACGCCGCCAAGCAATGTGCAAACCTGATCAGTGTCGAAACATCACATCTCCTTAGCTACGATAAGAGACAAGCCGTTAACTGAGATCAACTGAGAATTAGAAATGTTTCCCTAAGGCAAGTTTAGTTCCGTGCAGTATCACAGTAGCAGCAGAGCCATGATAGGAGCCAATATAATTTTAACACTGCTGTTATCACACTTACCTTTCAGGCTTCTCAAGTTAAAGTTAAATTTCTATAATTGTAACTTCTAATATGCAGTTCCATTGTGCTTAGTCTCCTGCAAAGGCATTCAGGATCTCATACCAAGGAACTGCTACAAACGTCAAATACACACTTATATGGTGGAGTTCACGTATTCTCTGGAAAAAAAAACCTACAGTACACACTCTTGTTTATGAGCATTAAAAATGCATTGGCGTTCTAAATCATTATAATGCAAATTCTAAGTCTGTAAAGCACACTGGTACACTGTGCACACATTAGATGAGTGCAAATCCATCAGGCAGAGCTAAAAAATGTTGTGCACTGAATGTAATTGGAATAACAAATAGTAGGTTATATTATTCAACAAATGGTCAATACTATACAGATTGGAGTCAGACTAAAAAAGCTAAATGTGCATGTTTGCCACACCATTTCCTCTGGGCAGGCACAATATGTATTGTCATTAAGAGAATGATTCACCATGGGTAATGGAAAGTTTAATGAATAATACAATCTCAAAAACCTATTATTAATCAGTTAGAGGTACGCATTAATAGCAAACAATGTAGCATTTAATGCATGTATACAGTTTCAGCGTCTTGACTTTGGCTCGCCTGATTTATAGCCTTCAAGTAATATTGAGAAAATACTGCCAACAGCATTGATTTAAAAATAAGATTTCTGTCTTACTCTTCTCCCTTTCTGGTAAGTGTCAGTATAAACAAAGCACTCAGAGTGAAGACTAAGGCAGTGCAGTGTGGAATTTCAGCTCTCAATGTAATGATTCTCAGAAGCTGCGGCGGCTCACACAGGGAAGGATTGTCTCTGGTTTGCAGTCATATGAATTGTCATCTGGAATTTGACAAGATATGAAGAAGCAATCCCCTCTGAGAGCTCCATTGAACCGCACATTGTCTGATATTGTTCTCCTGTTCTAATCAAGCCCTTACGGGTGACCCATATCATTGTGTGATAAAACTAATTATTTGCCACGGGAGTGACTGTGGGCCTCTACTGTCTTAAGGTCAGAATGACTGGAAGCCTTCTTATGCTGTTTAACTTATTATATTTTTTTTATTAATCTGGCAACAAATTTGTAGCATTTATTAACAGATTTGATATTGCATATTCAAGCAGGTGCTATGTTTGCTGTTTCTTACCTCTGCAAGGCCACATTAAAGCAAAAGACACATGCTATTTTTTTTTTGTTTTTGTGTGTGTGTTACTGCACTTCTGTTTAACAAGATTACTATATTTCCAAATAAGCA
>OMLF01006650.1:51471-65722 GCA_900302615.1 Holocentrus rufus | reverse complement strand
ACTCAGTACTGAGCTGTGCATGGTGTCTGGCTCTGAAAATGATGTCAACAACACCCTGCAGAGGATTATTGTGTGATACTTGGTCACTGATTAAAAGCAGATGTTGGTCCTGTCAGCATGTAACATATATGACACATTTTGCAATTGAATATCAGGTGCAGCTGAATAAATCTGCCTGTGGCTCGGTCTGTGGCTCATGTGAACGATGAATTCAGTTTTTTTTATGAACTCGCAGCCATCTTGATAGGCACAAAGCAGCTGTAATCCTTTAATAGATGACAAACTCCTGCAGCCGGCGAACTGTGTTTATGAAAAAGAGTTATATAGCTACAAAATGAATGATAATACAGCATAAAAACTTACAATTTAGCAGGCATTTTGAGTGAAGGCACTCAGAACATGTAACACCAGTAAAATATCAAAAATTTTACAAATTGTGAAACATACAATCTAGTTCCCCACAGATTAACTGGATGTTGCATCACCCATTAAAGCCAATGTACTGATAGTATAAGTACTCCTATTATATGAAGAGCCATTTGGGCTTCCAGCAGTGTGGTGAGCTACTGCCACCTAGAGGCAGAAGTGTTTTTTTTTGTTGTTTTTTTTAACATGACTTCAGCAGTGATGATTCTGCTAAACTACAGAATATAAAAGGACCCTTCTTATTTGCACACCTAAATGATTGTTATGGCATTTGCATGGAAGACACATAAGATAGAGGCTTCACATTAAGTTTGCTTTAAACCCACATTTAAATATGCAATTTTTCCACACCAGAGAATGTATCATGGCATTGTTTCATAGATGCATCATTATCTAACTAGCTCTAAAGATAGAGATGGAGAGAGAGACAGAGATACACACAGCTCTAGCTCACCCTGTCTGCCCCCACCGCCCTCTCTCATTATTCTTTTTATGTTGCAGTGGAGGATGAAGGTGACTTTGGTTCTGGATCGATATCTATCCCTATTTTGGCACAGATTTTTTTTTATCAGGTTTTGTCTCCCAGTTTGGCTTATAGCACTAAGTTCTGAACTTGATAATTTATTGTGAAATATTAGATGATTATTTGCTTGCCCACTAAATTAATTTAAAATATTTAAGTATATTTTGTTGTATTTTATTTCTGTTACAGAAACATTCTAGTTGTGGTGGATAACCACTAAAAAGTCAGACATTCAGGCTTTTCAAGTTTCATATGTCATTTTGTTGGAAAATCTCAACATGCACCGACACACAGCTTAAAGATTGTTATCATTGTGCCAGAACTTGGAAACTTGAGTAGCAACATGTTTTCTGAATCTCCGATTTCATCATTCATTTTGAATGGTGTTCATATGAAATTTACAAGTAGGATTTGCTCTTTCACAATACATCTGACCACATCTGAATGCTGCAACACTGAAGGATGAAAGTCCAATTTGCTCCCAGATTCCATACATTGATAAGTTTCACCAAGTCTATCTTATTAGAAATGATGGATTAATTTCAATTGATAGTTGTAATCAACTCATAAAGCCTATAAAGCAACAGGGCAATTTAGTATGATTTCTGTACAGTGTAATTTACACATGTGATATTTAGGCAGCTATCTCTCTTGAGATAGACCTTTCATTAACCTAAATTATGTTTAATTAACCTTTACCACAGCAAATATAACTACTACTAATAATCACCACCAGGTGTCACTTTTGATCAATTTTACATAACTGGACAGTATACATGGTGATTTACATTTTTTGTTAGGGTCAGTGCTATTGATTTTCAATTGAGAAATTGTTCCCCTTTTCCACTTTCAGTCCCCCAGCAGGGAGGTCAGAGGTCAGGTTCAGATACAGAGCGGCAGCCCTGGGGCTGGTAGGCAGGGCCGGCCTGGGCATGGCCAATATAAACATACATCCATATAGGGTGCCATTCAATTAGCGGCACACAGCAGAGGATCTTTTTTTTTTTTTTTTTTAAATAAATGAATATGATGATGTGTGTAGCATATTTGTGAATATTTACAAATTTTTGGTGCCGCACACATTTTGTGTGGCACATATAGTATTTCCCAGTCTCTGATTTTACAAAGCATGGCTTGGCTGTGGCACAGTGACTGCCTGACCTTTCAGAAATCAACAAATTCAGCAGGGGAAAATATTTGTCGGGACGCAAGCATGTTTTGTTGTTTGTTTTGTTGTTGCTGTTGTCTCATTTCTTCATCAGATCATGCAGGGGTTCCTGACAGGTAAAGCTGTAACACTACTTGCTGACATGTACATACAGAATATGCCTCGTCATGAGCTTTAGCATCATCAGCTGACTTGAAGAATAAGCAGTAAAACTTTATGCTGTGTCACTCTTTCACTTTCAATCACTCCTACTTGCCTTAAGTCAGTAGCTGCTTTTCCCAAGGCTCTAACTCCCTCCACTTCCCTCCTTGAGAATTACATGTAGCAACGTGGGAAGGGATAATTTCAACACAGGACCAAGGTTTTCTTCCCAGACTTAATTACATATAACATATGATAATATATCTCTGGACACATACCGTATATTATGATATACAGGATAACTGTTTGACAGAGCAATAAATCCAAATGCTGAATTTTCCTGGTTTGTTTGTTGCTAAATGAGTGGGGGAAAAAAACATTGCTTTTCAGTTACATAACAGTCCGTGGGGTTGAGTGCACTATGACCCCAGTCATCTGATATATGGGCTTACTCCATCCTGGCTGGTTCTGTACTCTATTATGCCCTTAGAAAAGGTGTGTTTACTCAATACAAAGCCTCAATCACAGTGCAATATGTTTGCAGCCTTTTCCATCTTTAACGAGTCAGGGCTGCAGCATCGTGGCAACCTGGACGACACATGAGAATAGCATCAACAAGCTTCGTGTGGCCTTGCTCTGAAAATCCTTGACATTTTAAAGGCTGGTGTGTGTGTGTGTGTGTGTGTGTGTGTGTGTGTGTGTGTGTGTGCCTGTTGCTTTGCACGGCAGCCCTGAGGGCCAAGCATGCCGGCCCCCATCCCATACTATGCTGAAACATGCCTTTGGCTTATCCATCACTGCTAATGCTGGCTTACTGATAGGTCAGTATTGCAGGCAGGAAGTTTGCTGTGCAGTGTATTCCAACACGTTATCAAGTTCTGGCCTTCTTATGAATGAAACGGAGGCCAAAAGAAAAATATTTACATAGATAATTTGCACAACACAACTGCAGAAATCTAATCGAGGGCATAGGCTACTTTACATATCCAGGGCTGCGCATAGATGTACAGTAATTCAATGACAAACAAGCAACAGTGAACTAATGTAAACTGAAGCCAGTTCACACATTTTAACCGGATCTTTTACTTGATTTGTGTAGCAGTATAAATGCAGTTCCAGTGATTTATTTCCCATATACTTCAATGTCTTTACAGAAATGCTTTCAAGTGTAATAGGAAAATACACTTCTACTGCGCATAACAATAAACGTAATTCACTCATCGCATCATAAACCTCATTTTCGTCTGGACCCCAGAGCGCAGACTGCTGTCACACACTCTTTGCCAAATAGAAGAACGCCCAGAATACTTCCCGCGTAACTATTGGCCAAAGAAGAAAACAAAAGTGGATTTTATTGGTTTATTTTACACAATCCCTAAAACCGACCAATTAAAATACGCGTGGGCGGGCTTGAGACCAGATTTTTTTTGTATGTGCTTTTATGGTGTCAGAGGGAGGGGTGCGGGCAGAAAAAAAAAGAGCGTCGTTGTTGTCCGTTGCTACCGCGGACAGACACTGGGCTGGAGAAAGTAGTGCTCTGATAAAGACTTGGGCTTTTACCTCCCGAAAGTACCACCCCAAGAGAATTACCGGTGAGTGTGAGGCTTTGGTCAACTTTTGTGCATGCTTAGTGGGCAATGAATGTAATTTACTTCACCTTAAGTTCACCGACTTGACTGAGCAGAGAAATCAGTGGCTGTCAAACGAGTTCACATGGAAGAGATGCCGGAGGAAGTGCTAACTTGTTAGCTAAAATTAGCCACTTGTGAGGGCTCAGGCGAGAGTTTGGGTGCTGTTATATCGCCAGGAAATGATATTAAGACAGTTTTAACCGTTGAATTGTAACTTAGGCTCTCAGACAGTGTTGATGGGATAACCTTTTCTGCCGAGTAGGTAGACTTGACAGCAGTGCGGCTAACAAGGCTGACTGGTTAGCCAGCAAAGTCGAGCATAAGATGATGTCCAGCCGCTTTTCGTATGAGTTGACCAGTTGTAAGGAAAACAATCACTTCATTGTCGCTTTATTTTGATTCTTGAAGCCCAGGCGGTTGTAATTTGTATTTGCCTCATGGAAACGGAATGCTTTCAGTCCTTGTTTGTTAAAAGTTAAGACTCGATACAACTCTTAAGCACTGCAGTCAGTGCGTCTTCAACTTTGCAGCTGTCTTCAACTGAGCATATGTTTAGAAAGAGTAGATGTCACGGAGCAAAAAGTTTACCTCCGTTACCTAAGTCTAAATGTGTGAAGTTCCCAGCCTGTCAAACCGGTAGAGGAGCCCTATAGTCTAGCTCTGCTTATACTTTTGTCTCAGGTTGCCGTTGCAAATGCCAGACGACAGCAGCTGTTTCTCTCTCTTGTCTCTTGGCATGGCCTGCCAATGAATAACTCCGCTCCCCCCACGGGGATGAGGACTTCGTTGCATTTCTCTCCACATCCAACTTGAACAGAAGAGATGGAGAAGGGTAATTGTCCATGGTGAATCCAGGATTTAAAAGCACGGGGGGTGCTGGGCTACAAATGATGTTGTCTCATTTCTGGCGTTTATAGTTATCATTTATGGCATTAGCTAATTGGGAGTTATGACGTGATGGTGCAAAATTTACAATGTGTTACAGGGCCAAAGTTACATAGTTGATATGGGACACTGGAGAACAAGTCAAAGCTATAAAACTGGGAGTAACTGAAAAGCATTTGGCCCAAATGACTGTGGGGTATGCAGTCACAGACAAATGCTGAATGCAGAGTCTAAGGGATTTTTAAAAGTGTCAGGACCTTTCCCATGTCAAATAAAGGTCCGTCTATCTATAATGGATCACAGATATATTGATGGCTGGTTTTCCAGCAGTGACAGCTGCATGTTTTCATCAGACAGGGTCCCAAGGTGAGGCTGAATTTCTCACAATTGTATTCAGGTTGAGGCACACATTTCTGTAAGCTGTGGGAGGAATCTGATTTATTGTGGCTCCTGATAGATTGAAATGGTGCCTGCTGTTGGACAGGACATACAGCAACAGCTGTGCTTCACTGCAGCACAGTCTGTGTATGTGGGTGTGGGTGTGTATGTGTGTGTGCGTGCGTGCATGTGTGTTTTGTTTCAGCTGGTATGCCAGGCTTTAATTGCAGCATTTCTGGAATGCTGGGTGAATTTTGTGAATATAAGACATTGGACAATGGATGTGGATGAACCAGGTGATCTGTCTTGGAAATGTTTAAAAACTTTTCATGTGCTTTGTATTACCCAGCTTAGATGACCTATTGTTATTATAAACAGTAAGACAGAAAAATAATCAAAGATGTGATATTGTGGGATATTGCTGGGATATAAGGCATGTGAGCTATGAGTAAGTCAGGGTTTGTACTGGTTGAATCAGATTGTTTGAATGTCTTCCCAGTTTACGGTGTTGATTGCATAATTATGATTCTTCTATAGCTCTGATATTGCAATATCAGCCCCAAAATATTCATGACCATATAGACTGAGAACTAACTGCTAGTACAATGCTGCAATAATGAGTATCTTAACAAAAAAAAAAAAAAATTACATCTGTGGTGTCTTTATTCTCAGTCTCGATCAACATTTTGCATTAGTGAGAACTGAGAGGGCTGCTTGTACCTCAGCAAAATGATATTGGATTTCAGTATGAAGTTTCTTGGTGAGGAATAGCAAGGAAAAGTGTAGGCATTGCCAGGGAGTGATACATTAAAAGTAAGAACTATTTCTATATTTCTAGACACTAACTAGTCCATGGCCCGCTCAGCCCTAAGTTCCAGGCTGGGTGTGACAAACAGTGATATCTTGTGCTTATAGTGAAAAGCTCAAATTATCACTACTGGTGTTAGATAGATAGATAGATAGATAGATAGATATACTTTATTGATCCCCGAGGGGAAATTGCATTTCAGTTACATCCCGTCCAAGAAACATACAAAAGACAGTGACACATAACAAGGGGAGGACAGGAGCGGGAGAACTGTGGGTCTGCCACACGAGCGGCGCCCCGTTTACTTAGATGAGAAAAGGAGAACAAGCGGGAGGAAGAGGGAAAAAAAAGCCACTCCCAAACTAGGCTCCTGAAAACACCTCAGCACATAAGCAACATAATACGACATTACAACAAAACTCGAGGACTTGCACATGTGTGAGGAGGGGACGGTATTAGGGAGGGGGTCGTGTCACAGTGCAGACCCTGGGGGGGTGCATGCAGCCATGTTCGGTGCTTGCAACAACCCTCCATGCTACACTGCAACCTGGGAGGGAGGGGGGTGGGAGCCACGAAGGCGTTGAGTCAGAGGGGGTGTGTGTGTTGCATGTGTCTTCGTGTGTGTGTATGTGTAAGCCCATGTAATTCATCTCCAGTCAGTCTCAACAATTGTCTCTGGCGTGTGGCGTTAGTTCAAGTCAGAGATGCAGTTTGAGGAAGCTGGTCTGATAGCACTGGGCCTCTCGACAACATTGTCAACTCTAGTAAGTGACTAATTATGATAGCCTACTGATAGTCCAAGCCTTTGTTCAGAGTGTGCAGCCAGTGTACAATGACTAATCCATTGCTGTTTGGTTTTTGTGTGGCCCTTGTCAGCCATTTAAAGCGTCAAGATGCCATGCTGATACAATGCGGTGCAGCGAACGGGAGAACACTGATGAGTGCAAGAGACATGTCAGAGTTTACAAATGTGTCTTGGCAGAGTTTGAATGCAGTGTGTGGCTCGACGTCTGCGCCTGGCCCTCACACTGGCAGAGAGGAGAAGAGTGGGTGTTAGATTGCAGTTTAGAGCCTCGAGCCTCAGTTCTCTCTCAGCTCAGTTTTTGTGCGGCTGTGACAGAAAAACAGGATATGCTGTTTCGCACCCTCTCAGAACAGAGGTTTGTTTTTCGTTGTGGTTTCGAACCTGTTGTTGCAGCGCAGGTTGACTAAGGCAGGAACAACGGACAGCCTCTGTAGTGTGAGGCAGCTTTTCTTTCAGTTATTTGGCAATGGGCGGGTGTTTATCATTCCTAATTTTAACAGAAAAAAGGTACAAATTCTGAATTTTTAGCACGGCAACCTGCAGTAGAACCAAATGTGGGACCAGAATTACCACTGATGTTCAACCTCAACCAAAATTGCAACCCAACCACCTGTACAGTACAACTATTCTCAGTATGTCTCTAGGTAACACGCACGCCACTGCCTTGCTGATTTTGTCTTTCTACTTCCAGCACAATGTCTCACAAGGGATCTGTGAGCTCTCCAAGTCCGTCAGGTTTTGAATGAAAAAATGCAAGCCACTTTTTTTCTCTTTCTTTATAGTTAATTTTATTACAAGGACAATGAGTTGGAGACTCAGTTTTTCAATAATTGTTTATTTGGTTTCAAATTTCCACACTAGCTTCTGTTTTTGCTGTGAAGTCCATCAAGCGGAAGTGCAGAAATAACTGTGAAAATGGGCGGGCGTGTAAGGTGAATAAAGAATTACTGGGTGAAATATTGCTGCATTGAATTTCACTTCTTGGTGGAGTAACACTAATTAGAATCAGTTATCTAACACATTGGCTTTGAATATAGTCTGTGTTGTCGTACGCTAATAAGTATATTTCTAAAACTCAATTAGCAAGTTGGCAGTGATTTTCAAATGTGATTATTACCACAGTCATTAGAGTCTTATTACAACAGGCATCCAGCGACTGAAGTACGCTGCTTCAAAGTGTCATCAGGCCAGATGGAGGTAATGTGATATTCACTGCTTAGCTGTTCTCAAACTCTAAATGAACCTGCTTGCACGAGAGTCCAACTATGAATCTGCTTTGTGACACTTAATGAGAAATCCCAGAGGATTTCCTCCCAGCGCTGCATGCTGCACTGCTGCCAAGCCTAATATCAGCTTGGGGTATTAGCTGAACACACAGTTGCATTGATAAAGCCTTGTCGTTGCATTAATTTGCTGTTGATGCCAGATAGCCTGCAGCTCTGTAAGAAGGTCTTAAGGCGAGTTTGATCAAACATTTGGTTTTGAGAATCATAAATTGAGTGACTTAATATTTGACTCAGTATTAATTCCTTCTTCCGTATTCATTCACTAGTGGCAGACCAGTATCAAGTAATGATAATAGACATGGTCATTACAGAGCTATTTTTAAAACCACTTTAGGTATGGCTGCTGTTTGCAGGGGTAAGATCAGGAGTAAACCAGCGTCCAAAACCCAAAATGATCTCTGTTTGAGGCCTGAATCTGAATGTCTTAGAGTCTGTTATCTGATTCAAGTATCTCACACACTTAGTAGCACTTTGCAGTTCTCCATAAAGGGTTAACATACGCCAGTTTTAACGTCTGAATGATGAACTAATGTGATTTTGTGTTCTTTCTTTATCCTGTTCCTTATACCCTCTTTGGGACCTAAAAAAATACGTCAATCAAATATTATTTCAAAAGCTTCCTAACTGGCTTTGAAATCTGGAAGTCTTTGATTTGTAATTTCAAATATGAAGATATTCTATTAAAATACATTTTACTGGAAACAAAACTAGCTACTGAGCTCAACATGTTCAAAGATAGTGGCTGCAGAGCTGCTGCTTGCTGTGTATAATATATATCAGAAATATTAGCTGCTAAACTTTTTTTTTTTTAATAGGACATGGCCATAGCAGAATAGTTTGCTGCAGTCTGGTGTTTGGCACACTACCTTTAAGTGAAGGCAGACTTAATCATTACACCTTTTAAGGTGTCAGGTTTAATTCGTTAAGACATATCAAGCTAGGTAAGAAGTTTAGCCCCTCAGCCCCTGGCTCTTGGTCCTCGGCTCTCCTCCTGTTATCAGACACTAATCATCCAGTTTACAGTGGTCCACTGGCCACCGCTGACTCAGCCAGTACTGCCATCTGGGCTGGAACAGAAAACACAGCAGACTTCGCACTGGCTGCACAGCCTCGCATGCTAGGCTAACAGATTGTGTTTGTGTGTTAGGGAGGCAGAAACAGTGCAGACAGGATATTGGTGCAGAATTTTTAATAGGGCTGCACAATTAATCATGTATAATCACATATTGCTGTTTTAATTTCCCCAATGTTTTTAACATATTGGAAATACCGAACCATTTCATCTCGTACAGATAAGCTTACACTTGATTAGTGATCACAACTAGGGCTTGGCGGCATATTGATGCTGTGATTTGAGGCTAGATTTTGTCTGGTGTTTTGGATATCATAATGTTGTCTTTTCCCAGTTTTAAAGGCTGCATTGCAGTAAAGGGATGCAATTTTCTGAGCTCATTAGAATTTAGCTGCTCTTTTGATTTTGCCCATGTCACCCAGCCCTAATCACATCTATCAAGATAATCAGGATTATCATTTTAGCCATAATTGTGAAGCCCAAAATATGGTGAGTGCACAGCGCACATGTAAGCCAGCCGCCTGCCAAGAAGCCCCAGTAAAAGCCTATTTTGATTGGCATGATCAGCTGGCATACTCGCTCACACAGGGAACCTTTTCAATCTCACCATTTGGTAAGGAGGGATTAATAAATTTCAGATACTTAATTGGTGCAGCTCACCTCTTAGCAGCTTACTGTTTTCAACCACCAAAGCCACCAGTGTTCAATGTTCACCAGCCATAACATTCCCCAGTCGTTTCTCAGATATTTGTTTGTGTTCCTTGTTGGCCCTCCAGGATTTTTCCCCTCGGCCTTCCCCCCTCCCCCGAGGAAATTAGTTATTTGTCCATGTCAGACCATGGCTGTGTCACAGCGAAACACTATGCAAATCAAACCGGCTGCTCCAAGTTCCTGTTTTACCCCAAACTGCATGACTGTCTTCCTCTCTGTCTCTCAATCTTTTTTTTTTCTGTCTGTGAGAACGAGTGTGTGTTTGAGCTGCACTGTTTTATGACCCCACACACTTCCTGCTCACGTTTCACTTTTTCTACTCACATCCTGTCAGCGAGACAACCGCTCTCTGTAAGTCTGTTCTCCCTGCAGAACTCAGCACGCTCTCACTGGCTGCTATTGTGCTGAGTTTGGACTTATAATTGCCAGTCACATTAGATTTAATACCTCTCAACTGCTCCAATCTTACTCCTATTTGATTTTTCTTTGCCGTGTCATCATAAATTCGTTGGTGCTGTAACAACTCAGTCTCTCCCAAGGAATTATTAAAGTTTTATGTTATACTGAGCTGTCAGTGTGAGGCCCTGTTGTATTACAGGTACACAAACAGGTAGCATGCATCTGTGTCAATGGAAAGCAATGTTTGTGGGTGCCATTTCAATTTTTTTTTTTAGCATTTCTGTTATTTTGAAATACAACTGCCACTCACTTTGATTGGAAATTTAAGCTTTTCACCTCAATTTCATTCTTTTCTGTGAAATCCTGATTATAGCTCTAGTTTTATATGTACAATGCCTCGTCTAACCACGTAAGAGCTCATGCTGTATCGTGTCAGATGTTTTTGAAACCTGAGTCAGGGTGCGATGGGGTTATTGAAAATGCTGGCCATCTGTCCTATCGATTTTGTCCATGTCTGTTTGTGCAAAATACTCTCAACAACAGGCTTCTGTCTTTTGGCAGTCTATTTATATACAAATGCCCAAAGCACAGTTCTTTCTAGGCCACAGGAAAATTGTAAGCCTTGGAAAATGGGCTACTGTACAAAAATGAAAAGATACCAAATAGCAGATAGTTGGAGAGTTGGACAGTTTGGAGGTTTTCTCCTTTCATTCTTTCCTTGTCACCTGCTGGGCTGTGAGGCTGTCAAGGTCACGTCACACAGGTGGCGTAAATCAACAGTCATGATCACCTGGAGTTATGCTTTTATGCCTTCATGGTGTAGTTTGCCATTTGCCAAACTTTTGCCCTGCTCAAATAATTTAAACCATGTGCACTGGCCTAAAACGGTGAGGTATTATCACGCTTTGTAACAGGATTTCAGTAGTGCGCTGTGAATCACGCTGTCAGGTTTATGTTGAAAGATTAGCTGCATTTCTCTCCCTGGCATGGGAATGCTGCCGGGCCAGATGTCATATTTAATAGTAACAGAAGTTTGTGACACGAAATCTTGCGATGCACAAATTCTACAATGTGCATCATGGTGTGAAGTGTCAGCTGAATGCATTGTTACATCCTAATATACTGTATAGCCGTGACAGATAGCTGGGTGCTAATTCTCCTCTTGCTTCTCTGCTTCCCACAGCTGGCAGACGGGTCTTGGCTACACCCTCGGCCTCTGGCTGACTGAGTTCTTGCAGTTGAGCAGCGCGCTCATTGATCTTAGCAGGTGCAGGAATCTAGACATTTACAGCTGTTTGCTGTTCTTGACAAGCTAACGGTCTGAGCAAAAGCAGGAATTAAAAAAACAGACAGCAGTCATGCTCTGGTGAGACGGGCCTAACAGCCCAGAAACCAGTGAAGGGACCAAAACAGCAACAGTTTAGTCATGGCAGACACTGACTGTGCCCCAATATTGATTTGAGTGTGTGTGTGTGTTTGTATGCATCAAGGCTGCACAAATAGGGCTAAAATTCTGATCTTGATTATGTTGCAATCATGATTCATTATTAGTCCTGTTAATTTGATTACACAACTGTTTGTGAACAAATAATGTTTAATCCAGTGATTGTCATAAGTAAAATTAGGTGTTTTAGTGCCAAATGTGATGTGTGTGTGTGTGTGTGTGTAAAACTCTAACAGATCAGTAGTTCCTGAAACTAACCGGCCACATCTCGGTGTGGAAGGACTGGGTTTACTTCAATAACAAAGTTATCTCTGTTAGTTTGTCAGTGGTCTCATTTCCTCTTTTTCTGACACTCTTTTCTGCTGCAGACTGTCCTACATGTATCTGAGGGCGTGTTGATCCTCACTTTATCACAGATACAGATACCACAGCAGGCAGCCACAGAGCAAAGGTGACACCCAGAGAAGGCTAAGGTGTAAACAACCGTTTGGCCGACTTGTTTCGCCTGACTGATTTGATTCGACTTTATTTGGACCTTGGACTTGTCTAATGATCGCTCTAACACCTCTTCATCAGCTTTACACTGTATTGGAGGAAAAGTCATTTACTCCAATCAGTAGATATTCTACACAGTGGAGCTGACGTTTATGGAAAGCCATAAATAAGCTCATTTGAGAGAGAACAGTACCTTACATTGGCCTAGAATGTTGTCACAGAAATTACCCAGAGAGCACTTCTCTACAGCGTCTACACAAAACAATCACTGTTTTGTATCATTACATGGTCCTGTATACCTTTTGTCGTTGGCTGTGTGAAATTTTTTGATAAATGTTATTTGTTACACCTCGTCTGCTGAACGACTAGCCTGCAGTTGAACAAACTACATGCTGTGAATGAATGAACAAACAGTGGTGGGAGCCAGAGCCATCAAACATAAACGCAGATGTGTCCCCCAAAAATTTAGATTAAAGCAAAGCTATATGTAAGATGCAAAATTGGTATTGTAACTGAAATATGCCTGACTGACTCAATATAGAAAAATGAAATCAGTATCTAATTGAATTGGGACCTCGTAAATTGAATTAAATCGGGAAATCGCTGCCAGTACCAAGCCCTCTACTGCAAAGGGGGCTCAGGATGGAGGCATTCAAAAAGTGGCATCTGATCTGGAACGTCTTCACACTTATCTGCAACCAACAGGAATTTGTTAATGTTGATTTTTTTTTTTTCCTCATGTAATCTCAGGCAGAAGGCCATCTCTGCAGGTGCTGCTCGTCTAGGTGAAGCTGTCTTGTGCTGCAGCTTTGCCAGCAGGGTCTTGTCAGCACTAGCGAGCTTTACTTGGCTGCTTCCACCCAGCAGAGACGAAGCAGCAGTAGCGGAGATTGCTTGTTGCCTACACACACACACACACACCCTCTCACTCACACTAGTTTCTCACACAGAGTCAGTCACACACAGACATGGTTCCCTTTGTATCTGCAGTGCTTTTGACATGGAGGAATTGGCAGAACAGAAGTGGCATTGAGCAGCAACGTAGGAGGAATTCTACGCCTGGAGTCCCACACTATGCATTAATGGCTGGTCGTAGCTAGACAGACACTCTTCCTCTTCCTCCTCCTCTCCGAATGCCAAATGCCCCTGCTTTTTCATTTCTCTCTCACTTTCTTGCTTGCTTTTTGCCTTTACTCTTACTTTCCTTTATGCTTTCTCATTTGCCGTGGCCGACATTCTCTCTTTCTCTTTCTCTCTCAGCGTTGACAGAAGCCACTCTGACTTGTTTACTACGTTCGCCGACCCCTCCCTCTTTGTCTTCAGCTCTCCTCCATATGTCTGAGCAGAAAACGTAGAAAACGTCCTCCTTTAATGCCGTCGCGCTGACTCCAGCCCTGACTAACCACTATGAGTTTTTGTCTCGGCTGCAGTTATCAGCGCTCTGCTCCCTCTCTCCAGACCAGAGGCCAGATGTGGAGGAGGGATAGTGGTGAGTTTGTAATAGCAAGTGTAAAAGCAGGCAGCCGGCCCAGCTGGCTTAACTGGAGGGCTCACAGAGCCAGCAGCAGAACAGAGCTGAGTACTGCTACTGAGGAGGAGACTCAGACTGTGCTTCACTATTGTAAACTCAAGTGTGTGTGTGTGTGTGGGTGGGTGTACATCAGTGTGAATGGCTGTGTGATGTGATGTATGGTGCTGGGTGTGGATATGAGAGAGTGAGAGCAATATGAGCACTTAGAAAGAGCTCTGAGCTTAATGTGCAGATGTGTTTGATAGAGAGGCTACAAAGGAGTGTGTGTTGCTGCAGAAGAGAGCGAGAGAAAGAGAGAGAGAGAGCGAGAGAGCGACCGAGACTTAAAACTACCACCGAAGAGATCTTTAGACAATGCATGCCAAGTGTTTTACAGAGGGAGTTCAAGTCCTGGAAGGGTTAAGTCGGTTCAAAACATTCGAATCCCGTGTGCTGTTATGGGAACAAGCGGGTTCAAAAAGTATTTGGTGTGTGTGTAAGGAGAGTGGACGCTACAGCGGGGCGAAGCAAGGCTGCCATTGTGGTGGTTGGCAGCCCCCCCCCCCCCC
>OMLF01006650.1:1317-34210 GCA_900302615.1 Holocentrus rufus | reverse complement strand
GGGGGGGGGGGGTGGGGTGGGGGTGTATAACCTCTCAGCTGTTTCTTCTCTGTCAGCAGGTCTCTGCTCCCGATGACAAAGCCACAGAGGAGTCTGCTTATACTCCTCTTTTTTTTTTCTTCTCTCCCGTGCTTCCCTCTGTTTTTCTTGCGCTTCGTCGCGACCTCCTGCTCTTTGATTTCTCAGATCTGCCGTTTCTCCCCCATCTCCGCTCCAATAACTGATGATTGACTGATTTTTTTTTTTTTTAATTAACACGATGTGCGCTTTTCTTCCTCTTTCTTTCTCTCTGTCTCTCTTTCTGTTTGCCTTTTGTTTTTCTCTCTCTTGCAGAAACCAAATGGGGAATCTGTTAAAAGTGCTCACTTGCACAGAGCTTGAACAGGGGCCAAACTTTTTCCTTGACTTTGAAAGTGAGCATAGCTTCTGCCTGTCCCTCTGCCTGGCCAAAATCCCTTCACCCTCCCTCCTTCCCCAGTTCCCTTTTTTTTTCTTTTCTTCCTTTATTTTGAATTTTTCATTAATCTGTCCTTGGCCGCTCTCTCCTGTCAAGGGTCATTCTATTCAGCTATTCAACTGTCTGTCAACCATCCTCTTTTGAATTTTTAATGCAGGCTCTGATGGCTGTTTTTATAATGCATGATTGATTTCAGTGTGATTTTAATATTGAAATTTCAATCACTCCACCCTGAGTTGAATAGAAATGGAGCTGACCCTTGACCTTTGCTATCTTCTGTTTCTAACTCCACTGCATGACCCCTTATGTGTACTAATTATAAGAGTCTCTCGCCATCGTCTAACCAAAAACTTACATATCTTACATAATTAAATTTAATAACAAATTTTTCATCATTTCCCCTTTATATTTAACTTTTTTCTCTGCCACTTTCTGCAGAATACAATCATCTGTAATAAGAGTTATCAATTCATTATGTAGTTATTACTTCATTATATAAATTTGCAATTAACGAAGCAAAGATTCATCTAAATTCATATTCATTCATTCAAATTCATATAATTCAGTTATACAAAATATTCTCCTCTGCATGCCAACTGTCATATTCTAGCCTGCATTCATTGTGATAAAATATGAAATTCTAAGCTACATTTACTTCTTTCTTCATTGCCTTATAATGTTAACTCAATACAAATGAGCAGTAACTTTAACACAGCAAATAGATTTGCTTTGGCCTTTTGATGAAACCTCCTACAGAAAAAACACAAACGCCTCCACGGTGGCATTTGAGCTTCTCTCACAATGCCGCCGACCTCGGGCTTTGTTTATTCGGCAAAGAGGAAATGATGGAGTGGAAAGGTTTTGAAATGCAAAATAGACCCCAGATGTAGAATTTTAATATCAGTGATGTTCTATATTAAGAGTTGGTCTTTTGCAGTTTGACTCTCTGTGTGCATGTTATCAGGGATTGTTAGTGTCCTGCAGAACTGGCTTACAATGTCTCACACAAGTATAAATGTTTCTGGACCCTCGGACCGAGCCAAATCAGTCTGAGCTGTTAAATTATAGACGTCAGTGGGATGTATTTAAATTACTTGGAGATGTATGTTTTCTGCAGAACACTGCTGATAATATTAAGTTGTACTGTATATCCTATAACAAAGCATAGAGTGTGTTCCTGCTTCAGCCATGCAGGCAATATGAAACTGAAAGCCAGTCCACCCTTTGTTTACCTGTGGGTTGCAGACATGGCAGAGTACAGTAGAACTTTGTTTATTCAAATTTCCAAAAACAGATATACAAAACAACACAATGCGGACTGTAGGCAGCAATTTTCTCAACAGCGTAAATGCTTTGAATGTTTTGAATAGTGGTCAGTCCAGAATTTCAAAACATTTGAGTCAGATTTTGTGCCTGTTTTGTGTAAACCGGGTTCTACTGACGCTCCATGTTTATCCAGGAGCCTGCACCCGCATGCTTTGGATGAGAGACTGCAACACATTTTAAACATTTCGCTTTAGTGGAGCATTTCTCATTTTCAACACATGTTCCTCCATCAAGTTCGTTCATTCACAGTCGCTCTGCAGAGATACCTGTCATAAAATCCATTGTCATTGTTAATAATAGCAAACAGGAAAAAATACTTCTGGAGCAAACATAAAAGCTTAAGGCAGGATGCAAACATACATTTGGATGCATGTTATTCAGTTGCTGCAGTATAGATATATTTAGGATACTTGATTATGAAACTTGCCTTAAGCCATTCAGTCTACAGCAGGATGTAGGTTACTCACTTTTGTGCAGACTGACTCAGTCATTTCATTATAGTTCACATGTGTAAGTGGATATATGGTATTTTGGACTGCGGTTTCCAAATGAATAGATCACTATGGACATGACAAGACAGTAAGTATTGGTGGCTGACCACTTAGTGACTCAAATGAGGATATATGTGCTAAAAATGAAAATGGTTACTAAAGTGAAATCTTGCTTTAAGCTTTGACCCACATGTAGAACATTGTGCTGAATGTTTTTGTACTCCTCTTTGGATACTTCTGTTTCTGTACAAAAAAATGTCACAAATGTCCTTTAATGAGTTAATTTTTGGCGGCAAAGATATTCAGCACATATGCCCCTCCCCTCCCCTTGAGTGTTCCCTGACAATTAAAAAAATACTACCATCAGTGTTAAATAAGAGCCATTTCACATTTATGCAATCAGACGTGATGCAAAAATGTAAAAGACTGGAAATTACAGATTATTACAATACTGTTTAATCATTGATTTCTGGTGTGAAATGGCAAGTACTAAGTGTATAATGTTTGCATTAACCCATGCTGACTGCTAGCTTACCTTCGTCTTTGTGTGTGTGCGTGTGTGCGTATCAGATGCCCAGCCGACAGAGGGCGAGCGTGAGGTGTGGAACCAGGTGAACGCCGTCCTGCAGGACTCTGAGAGCATCCTGTCCGGCCTGCAGGCTTACAAAGGAGCAGGCCAGGAGATCAGAGATGTGAGCAACACACACACAAGTCTTCACACTTGTCTAAATACTATACTCATACACACAATACTCACGCACACACACACACACACACGCTACATGCCAAACCACACAGAACACGTCAAGAGTGACCATGACATTTGTTGATGTTGTACTGCTGTTTTTGTCTCATCCAGGCTATCCAGAACCCCAGTGACCTCCTGCTGCAGGAGCGAGCCTGGAACTCCGTCTGCCCGCTGGTCATCAGACTCAAGAAGTTCTACAGTTTCTCTCTCCGACTAGGTACGATAGAGTCGTTTTGAGAAGAAAAACATATTTTTTCACTCAGACCGTGGCAGCAAGACTTGTTGGAAGCCATACTCCCATCTTATTTTGAGACAGTTCTTTCAGACAGGTTACTTACTGTCTGGTAAGCATTGCATTTTGAATTAAAACTTGACAGAGCTGCAGGAAACTTGACTATCCCTGCAGCAGTCAGTCTCTTCAACAACCTATGTGAATAATATGTCTAAAATAAGGGCTGCACAGTTCAGTCTGCAATGATAATCCCAATTATTTTTGCCAGATATTGTAATTGCAGTCAGTAGTCTTACTATTAACTATGAAAAAATGTGATATTATTTATATTGATATATTGATGTGATGATTTATTCTGCTTCTTCTAACTTCTCTAAAATGTGTATCTGAATCGGAGCTGTAATGCCCCTGCAGCTGCAGCGTTCTGCAGTGTTTATGGAGCTCACAGATCCGACACCTACACAGCTCCTCACTCCTTGTCTGCATGTGCTTGTCTGCAGAGGAGGCCCTCCAGAGTTTGCTGGAGTCCCTGACATGTCCGCCCTACACGCCCACTCAGCACCTGGAGAAGGAGCAGGCGCTCGCCAAACAGTTCGCCGAGATCCTCCACTTCACACTGCGCTTCGATGAACTCAAGGTCTGTCGGAAACCACGCAGAAGAGAGCAGTTAAACTCGCTCTGACACAGACGCACACAGTTTCCCGGCCAGTCAGTTAGTCACTCACTTTGCTCAGTGCCTCGTTCACTCAGACAATGTGCTGGCTCTGTCCGCTTTTGGTTACAAAGTGCAGTTTTGTGGAACCAGTGACAATCGTCTCATTTTCCTTCAGATGAGAATTCCTGCCATCCAGAACGACTTCAGCTATTACAGAAGAACCATCAGTCGGAACCGGATAAATAACATGAATGTGAGTTGACCCTAAGATGACAGTCTGTTTCCCTGGGCTTCACAAAAAAAATCCACATATTGAACTTAAAGCAGACTTTGATATTTATTTTAATATCTGCATTTGCATTACTTTCACCCTCTAAATTGGGAAACAACCTTAGAATGGCCCTTAAATGGAAGGTGGCTGTTTATTACCTTTTGATTTTCACATCAGACCCAAAGATAGGAAGAAAAAACTCTCTCTTTCTTAAGCTTTTATTTTTTTCTCTTACACGTTACCTCTCTAATCATACCAGAGTCACAGGAATATTTTGTTAAATCTGCTGTCAGTTTTCTGTGGCTGCATCTGACCCTCACTCTCTTTTAGTACTGATTGCTTGTAATTTTAGTCACAGGAGTTTAAACTTATTCTATTGTTGCCTTTATTTTGGAGGAACTTGAGTTGTGGTACCCTCCCAGTCTTATTCCTAGTATCTGGTCCAGTACCTGCTGTGGTTTAGAAATCTTTATTATTTGAAAATTTGTCATGATATACCGACTGGTTGTGCTGGAATTATGTATTAATGTAATTAATGTTGAATTTTTATTTGTTTTTTTTGTATGTGGAAAGCTGTAGTTCATCTGTGTTGTTTGTTGCTGTGTTTACAGTTGGATATCGAGAATGAGGTCAACAACGAGATGGCCAATAGGATGTCTCTGTTCTATGCCGAGGCTACGCCCATGCTCAAAACACTCAGCAACGCCACCACAAACTTTGTTACAGAGGTGAGTGCTGTGAATATGATACATAATATAGCTATAGATACAGCAATGGCACATTCAGTAGCTTTGATTTCCACAGTGAGTCAATGTGGGACGCAGCAAAGTAAACAAAGAGTCAGGGGGTTCTGATGTATACAGTTGATAATCAGTAATCATTAATTAATAAACTGTCTCTGATAATTGTGTCTGGTCTGTGTCTCCTGCCTCAGAATAAGACTCTTCCACTGGAGAACACAACAGACTGTCTCAGCACCATGGCCAGCGTCTGCAAAGTCATGCTGGAGACGCCGTGAGTCACATGTTACATTTTACATCTTCATTTCTGATTCACTCGCTCAATCCACAAATAATCTTTTTACCTCACATCCAGCATTGATGGTTTAAAATAATCATGAGACACTTTCTATATCTCAATTTCCCCATTAATCCAATTTCATGTGCCGCATCTCTCTCTGTAGGGACTATACGAGTCGTTTCAGCAGTGAGGACACCCTGCTGTTTTGTATGAGGGTCATGGTGGGTGTCATCATCCTTTACGACCACGTCCACCCCAACGGAGCCTTCAACAAGTCCTCCAAGATAGACGTACGTGTGATGTGCGGCTCGGTCTCTGTTTCCTGTGGTTTCTGCTCTCCGGCTGCCGCGCCTTCATTCTGACCCTGTGTGTGTGTGTGTGTGTGTGTGTTTTCTTCTCAGATGAAAGGCTGCATAAAAGTCCTGAAGGATCAGCCAGCGGACAACGTAGAGGGGCTGCTGAATGCCCTCAAGTAGGTCCACTTACCTCACTTCAGATGCACATCGTTAGCATGAACGTGTGGCTGATATTTTGATTTTTTTTTTTTTTTTTTTAAGTCATCTAATTGATGATTTATGATCTTAATATTTGTTTCATTGTTCTTTTCTCTCCAGATTCACCACAAAACACCTGAACGACGAGTCCACTCCGAAGAACATCCGAACGATGCTCCAGTAACGTTTGCTCTTTTATATAAATAGATATGAAGAGGATCAATGCGCTGACCTCACACAAGATGTATATGTTTACATTATTTTAAAAAAAAGACTCGATGTAAATACTTGTGTGTATTTGCATAGTCATTCCCTCCAAGTCTTTGAAACCCACAGAACAGTTAACATCTACTTTGTAAAAAAAACATCAAAAAGAAACATGAATTGCCTAAAAAGTTAACAGCACAAATTTTAAATACCTGTCAGCCTTATATACCAGAACTTTGCAAGCAGCACTTGAAAATCCACTCAGTGAGTATAAATAAACAACACTGCAAAAAAAAATGTCTAGCTTAACAAATCCTCCACTCGTACTTTTATTTCTCTGAAAAATTTGCCAATGCAATCAGTTAAATTTACAGGTTTTAGTAGAATGAAACGATATTTTTGAACCAATTGACATTTTTTAATCAATGGAAATTTTCTTGAAATTTGCTTTGAATTAAGTTGTCACATTTTTCAAGAAAATTCTGCAAATATATTGAATAGTATTCAGATAAGTCAAAGGATCTCATAGTATTGATTTTTGCTTTTGTTTTGGGTACAGAAATAAGAGATTCTGGCAGAATATGAGGTCAATAAATGTTTTGTCAAGATGGACATTTTTTGTGGTGAAAGCCTACACGTTGTTGGTTCTGTCAGCAGAGAAGGGATGGATTAGTTTGATTTATTGCTCTGTGCGTTTGGGTGACTGGCAGGCTGCGCTTTTTGCAGCTGTTTTGTCTGTTTATTTGTTTTATGTGCAAGCTCCACCCGCTCAGTGCACCTGTTGACATAAATCAAACATCCACTGTAAACAAGGCTTAAAAACGCGAAGCTCATGGTGATGCTGCTGCCTTGCATATGAAGTGCTGTCAAGTAAGTGGATGTCAAAGTTTTCCACCCTGCATTGGAGAGGTTTTGATGATGGAGAAGGCAGTATATGTCCGCCACAAGAAATAAATCAACCAACCAAATGTTTTTTTATTTAATTGTTGTATGGCAAAGCTCTGAATGATAGTTATATAAGTTTGAAGTTTGTTTTTTTTTTCTCTTTAAGTGGCTTTTGTAACAAACAGAAAACCCATTTCTTAAAAAGAACAGCAAAAATAGCTTTAATTGTGTTTTTTTTTTTTTCTTTAACAAAATAAGCGCAAAAATGGCTATCACACATTTTCTATCTCTGAATGTGGGTGTGATTATTCTTATAATTTCTCTTTAACAGCCCAGTTTAGCCTCATGATTTGTTTCCAGGCTGGTGAAACGTGGCCTGTGGTTTGTCCATGTGTTTGAGTTGCATTACGCGACTAATGTGGGTCATTACCCACTACTTATATCACCCATTTTATCCCAAATAAATACAAGTGACTCTGTCTGCATGCATATGGCAGGCCAGTTGGCTGGTGCTTCATTTTTGATGAGCCAGGTGGTCAAAGCCACATTTGAGTTCATTCCAGTTCATCGCAAACCTTATGTGCTCCCACGTGTCATTTTATAGTCAACAAGTCAGATAAAACACACAGACAAAGGGTTTGACCCTCTCAGATGCTGACTCGCATCCATCAAATCAAGTTCTCAATCTCAAATTCAGCTTGGCTCATGAAAGTTAAGAGTAATTCATTCCATTTAAGACAGTCACTGAGCCTCTTTGTCTCACCTTTGATCTATATCATGTATGATCCCCAGTACCACTGTCAGTGATCCTAGATCAAAGGGGCATTATACACCGTATATGACTGATATCTAAGCTCTTTCTCTTATGTACAATTGTATGTTTGCCTAATTTCACACCACGGATATCCCTGATTATCACCCAACCCTCGTCGATATGCAGCAACAGCCACCTACTTACACAATACTCTGGAGACTAATCCCAATTTATTCACAAGGTCAGACAATCTCTTCATTACTGACTGCTGTGCTTTGTATTCCGTGAATTCAACTTGTGCTCTTTTGAAAAAATCTTACAGACGGTGAAGGCTAAGAGAAAAGACTAAGACTAAGAGAAAACAGCATGTATTTAAGGCATCTAACAAACATCTGAAGCCACAGGGGACTGAAACATTGTGGCTTGTCAGAATAATCCTCAGTATTTTATGTTCATATTGTATTTCTCTCTATTTGATAGACAAGAGAAAGGTGATGCTATCCTTCAAACCATCAGCTTAAATCATTCAACGCAGCTTCCTTGTGATGACATTTTTGAGAGAAGTGTGTGGAAATGAGTTTTTGGTGACGTTTTCATCTTCCCATATAGTCTAATCGTAACTCATCAAATTTTCCCTCCTCGCCCCCCGATCACTTGTGTACAGAAACATGGAATATGGAAATGTCTGTGTCTTATCATGAGAGCACAACGTCGCCTTAAAGACTTCCAGTCACATAAGCTGGCAAATATTAGAAGGACTAACCTGTGAAAACTTAATAATAACATTTATTTCTCATCAACAACACAAAATAAAGTTTTGCTACTTCAACTGAGCTACAGGGTTTTATTTTTTCATCCATAAGCCATACACACTCCTGCCTTTTGACAACTGTACTCACATTAACATTCAGTTAATTAACATCCAATTAACACATCAGGTATCTGCCATTCTTTTTAATATGTTGTCAAGCTTTTTTTTTTCTTTTCTTGATCATTATTATGTATTTAGTAATATATTAGTGTGTGAGAGCCATACGTTGGGTTTTGGATGCAATGTTTTATATGCAATGAGTGAATACTGTACATGGACTAGACTTTGAGAGATGTAAAGCGTAGTGTACGTATGATATTGATATTGTTCATCTGACTGACGTGATTTAAAAAAAAAAAACAAAAACAAAAAATCTGCATTGCCCAAAAGTCTTCTGTTGAACTTCTGTCATGATTGAAGTACACAAGGCTTCCTTGTTTTTTTTCCTAAGATATGCTACTGTGTGTTGTATGCAAGAAGCTGTTTTGAATAATGAGGCAAAATCCCATTTTGTCTTTAACTGACAGTTATTGTTTAATATTTTTTGGAGCTCTGATTCATTGTTCAGAAATTGCTTTGGCTTTGTATTGCATATTGAATGGGATGTGTGGATTGGAAAATAAAGGTGGTGCATTTCTTATGCAGATGAGGCTTCGTTTGGTTTTCTTTCACAATAATATGTGACTCCCAGCAACTAAACCCTAGAAACAAGTAAATACTATTCCAAAATACAACAGATTTTCTTCATGTTTCAAAAGGCATCATAGTTTGTTTGAATGTTGAGCAACACTTTTTTTTAAAATAGCAGGTATCTTATTTTGAAGCAAAACTCTCCAGATATCTTAAATGCATTCCCATCACAACAAGGCTACTCACAATAGCCTATTTGTAGCTAATGCAAAATACTTTGTCCTCGTTATCCGAGAAATCATTAAACTGCTTGTTTGTTTGTACTTTTTCCATCAAAAAGTCCCAGAGAGGATGTCTGAAGTTCATTTAAAGGAGATGATTCAGACCATCAGTCACTTGTGATCATTAATTACAGGTAGAAGGTTTAAGGTTCATAAATGTAGAAGGTTCATAATGGTTGTCTCTCTCTCTCTTTCCACTACTCCCTCACTTTTCTCCACCCAGTGGAGTCTTCACACAGTAGGTTGCAAAAACATTATGAAAAAAGAGCATAGGGTGGAGGAAAAAACACTTATTGCTTATTGGGCCTCAGTGCAGGCTGGATCCTCCGGCGATGAGTTTCACTCCTTATCTGCTGTGTGGTTTGAAGCTGGCATCGTCCACAGCTGGAAGTCAAACAGCGGTGTACCTGGGATGGGATGGAGGCAAGGTTTCAAATATAACTTCGTTTTATAAGACATTTTGGGACCAAATGAGAAATATTGTTCCACAACATGTGGCTACAACTAAGGTGACAAACTTTATTTACTTTATTGCTCACTATCTCAACTGTTGGAACCAGTTAGCTGGTCAGTGTCTATTTTGCTTTAGATGCTTTTTAATTTATGCTGCTTTTTCTCTTTTCTCTTTTTTCTCTTTTTCTCTTTTTTATGCTATTATCTACTTATGTTCACTCCTTTGGCTTGGCTTGGCTCCTTTGGGTTTCCAGATTATATTTGCATCAGTAACCCGAGATTGAACTCTTTACTGAGTTTTTGTACCTCAGTGATGCCAGTGGTTGCAACACCTTACCCATAATTACAGTGAGGAATGCCTTCTTGGGTTGTTCTTGCTATGATGGCACGCGCACACACACACACACACACACACACACACACACACACACACACACTGTATATTTCAAACTGAACCCATCTAACAAATCATGTCTGTAGGCAGTAAGATGCACCTCAGCCATTGTGGAAAATTCAGTGATTTAAATAATGAGTGGGACCTGCCTAGACCTGCAGGCCATGCAGAACAGTGAACTAAATTCACTTTTTAACAACTCAGTTGAGGAAACAGATTCTTCAAAAGTGAACAATTTAAACCCTGCAATGTCTTCAATTTGCATGACAAGCCAGTCCTGTCCCTCATTTGGATAAATTATTAGAAATCCTGTAGTTACCTAAGACATCGCAGTTACGATTTGAGCTGATTGATGTCAGTTTGTTTTCTGTGTCGCTCAGCTTGTCCCAGAAGAAACGCCTCTGTAGGTTTTTTTACATCAGTGACAACAAAGATGATTTGTCACTGTGGCACCACACACAGCACTCTACATGTTACACATTTAACACATTATCAGCCGGCCCCGGTACAAACAAACAAACAACCACCACTGCTAAAGGATAAAAACACTGTGCTAGGCCACTGTCTTTCTTACAGAAAGAGTCGTTTTTTTTTAACCCCGTAATTTGTCCTCAATTAATTTCTTGCTGTCTAATTACATCATACTTTGCCCAGAGCCACGAGGCAGCTGCAGTCTAAGTGTCTCAGCTGGTGTCTTACTGGGCGCGCTCCTGCACGAGCGCCGTGCCGCCCTCAGCCCCTCCTGGCTCAGCCTGGGCACCGCCGGCCTCACCGGCCCTGGACGTATCCCAGCGTTCCACTGGGCTGACTGCGCCAGATTCTTAGCGGTTTCCTTGGTGAGGGGGTAGTCCTGGACGCGAGCGGCCCAGTTGGGTCGGCTTTGATTCTGAGGAGGAGGAGGAAGAGGAGGGTGGTGGGATCTGCAGTTGGAGCCGAGGAACATCTGAAGGAGGAGACACAGACAAAATGACCTAGATTTATTTTTCATGTCTATAAATACTATTTTTGAAATGGCCTGTCATAAATGACTGTGAGGTAGTTATTTGAGGAGGAATCGTTAATGCATGCTGTAAGCTGTGGGAAACAACATAAAATACAGTCAAATTAAGCAGCATATCTTTATGAATTATGATGGAGCTAGCAGTCACTTTAGGATTAGAAAGATTACTTTAAATTGTTTTAAAGTCACAGAAAAACATCATATAGACCTTTTTCACAGCAGCCATTTTGATATGAAATAGCAGGTAAACACAGGTGTTACTAATGACATTAATGAAAGTTCAGAGCCAGGGTCCTGCTATTGTTCATGCTGGCTCACTGGAAAGACTCAACTTAAAGACTCAACTTACTTCACTTAAATGGAACATACCTTCATTAATGTCATTAGTAACACCTGTGTTAACCTGCTAGTTCATGTAAAAATGGCTGCTGTGTGATTTGATGTATTTCCAGTTGAAACAGCTTGTTGGTGCTGCATTCATGTCATATGGTATTTATCCTTCAACTTGTAAATAGAATTAGAATATAATTCTAATTCTAATAGAATAAATAGAATAGAGTAAATAGAATCTTTATTTTTCTGCTCTGAGGTATCTGGAAAATGTAAATGTAAATAAATCAAAATAATTTATTGTTACTTTTAAGATGCATGTTTCTTTAACCAACTAACCAACTCTATCACTTCTATTGTAGAACTGAGAATGTTTGGTTAAATTAATGGTTAATTAGTTTTATCTCTTGACACAGACTTGAAGAATGAGCTCACTTTACTTCCCTGTTCACTTCCCTGTCAACATTTACAAGTCAGACTTATGGGAATCTTTCCAACCTCTACCCTTTTTCCCATATGACATGAAAGCAGCATGAACCTGGAGAGGCATCATCCAAAAGTGTAAACCAATGGGCGATCAGTTAGAGAGACATACAGCTTTAATCGATGGGACGGGCTCAACTTATGGGATTTTGATACAAAAGTCGTTTTGCTGGGACTTTAATCTCCAAAGTGGGTGAGACAAATGAACTGTCTGTGCTCTCCCCTCCTACAAAACCAACCCTGTGCAAGATTCATTTGAATGTAGAAGAGAAAAGAAGCCTGAAAGACCAAATGAAATAGGAGCATAACTATATTCCATTATATTTCTCAGCAGTGTCCTCAGACTCGGTTCAGGATTGCCATTAAAACTGTGTATCCAGCCGCTAAAATGTGTGATGATACTTTGGAAATTTCAACAAAGGCTGCACGCTTTGCATATTCAATGACACAGTGTCCTCTCTTTCACCCTCTCCTCCTCCTCCCCGAAACACCACCATCAGCATCTTTTTTTTCCCTCTCTCTGTCACCTCCCTCTTTGAGAAGCTCATCATTAACATGAATTTCCATGTAAACGCTGCTCCATAATGCATGATGCCTGCTGGTTGCGGAGCCTCCAGAGGTTTATTTGGCGTTTATCGTCTCCCTTTGATTCAGACAAGGAGGTCACAGGCACAGTGGGGTTATCGCGCTGATGAATGTGGCGTGTGCTTTACCAGGGACTTGGCTTTCGGAGTTTGTAATTCGCCTCAGACAGGGTTTTGCTCCTCGCATCGTCGGGCTTCGCCTTGTTACTGGTGGCTCTGCTTTTCGTTTGCCTGCAGAGAAATATTTGAGTCAGGGCATGTTGGTCAGGTGGAACAAGAAGGTGAAGTTTTCAGTGGATCTGCAATGCCGTGCAACAGATTTGATTTCTCTTTTTTTCCCAGATTTTGTGGCACTATTGAGCTATTTCAAAATACACTTATTTGGGATTTTTAGTCTATGCAAAGCACTGTATTTATGTGAAATTTATCTGAAAGTCTGATATAAATTTTTTTTTTCATTTGGACTAAATTTCCACACTAGTATTTAGATTGTATTTTATTTTGAACGGTATATTCCTTTAGTAGATCTTAAGACTGAGTGGGATTTGAGGATACAGGTTGGATTATACAATGAGCACATTACGCTAAATATGGCTCATGTGGGTGATATCAGAATCCAGATTTTGAAGTTTCAGAGAAAATATAAATCATCACCCTCAAAACATTGTGTAGGAAAACAGAAGGTGAAATTTTTGTGAAATTTTCCTGTCCAACTTCTCCACTGACTGGCAAAACCCACTGAAACTGTACCTTATGTATTTTCAACTATAGTTACTGGATGATTTATATTTTATTCTAAAGCTCAATGACTATACTCTAATATAAGTTATAAATTAATTACATATCTTATTCTGTCCTATTCATTTGTGGACTTGTGTGTGCACAAGTTTGCGATTCTCATGTGACAACAGATAACATGCCGTCACACACCAGTCGGTTTTTGTGTTCATACTTAACAAGGTGCATTTATTGTTTCCCTCACTTTCATTCAACAGTTCACTGAAGGACTGCATTTTCTAATTTTAGTAAAACGTCTCATCCCTCCTCAAACTGGATGCAAGGGAGTCGGTATTACGCTTGCAGGGCTTGTTTCAGGGGGTCCAGGTTGGCCAGGTAGTTGAAGCGCAGGGTGTCTTTGGGATGTCTGTCAGAGTCTCTCCACGGGGGCGGGGCAGTCGGCTGCTGCCTCCCTGCTCTCGAACCCCTCTCGGAGGCAATTCCAGCTCGCCAGCAGGCGGGCGCCGAACGCACCTCTCGGACGAGGAAAGCCTCCGGTGTGTCTGCACTGGTGCTGCAGGCGTTTGTCACATCTGGAACCGAAAACTGCTGCTGGGACGACAGGGTCTGGACATGAACACACACCTGCACGCAAACACACAGAGGGACATGCATATACACACACACAGACACATCATGTAAACAGAATGTTTCTGTATGCACATAAACATCCAAGTGAGGTTGATATGAGTATTTGTTTGTCTATAAGCCAGTGGATGATGGTGATTTCAGTGTTAATGTCAAATCAAACCTGTGTATACTGTTTATATGATCTAAAATAATAGTAATGATAGGACTTACTTTAAAAATAATAGGATTTTTAAAGTAGATGTTAACGTTTGCTTTTCATTTTCAAAAATCCACGCATTTTTTTACAGGCTGTGTGAGACTAAATGCTCTCAGCACATTACAACTGAACAAGGTCTTGCCTACCAAAAAAAAAAAAATTGAAGTCCTTCCAGTCTGTAAACTTACACACCAATTGATTTGTTTCATTTGATTTAATAGAATTGGTACCATTGGACAATCAGGGTTTAATATTGTGACTGTTGTGCCTGTAAGGTTTTATGCTGTGTTCAAGACAAATAGGGATCGATGAACTTCCTGCTTCAGACTAAGAGAATTTGAACAGCCCTCCTACTTGTAATTCATAGTCAAAAACTATCTTGTGCTCTTATCAATGTGAAAATAGTAAATACAAAGAAATAATGTGTTTTGCTTTTATGCATGACATACTTTCAAATCAGTTAATACAGTTGGATCCTTGTAAAATCGGAGTGTTAATTTGTTCCATGTAACACTGTTAAAACTGCATGGCAGCCCTTCATTCCTGGCAGCATGTTTGTATCTGGATGAATGTCATTCAGCCATGTAATATCTGCTCTGAGATCAGCCAAACAAATGCTACTTTATTTCAGACATCTGTAATGTCCCCGACCGCAACCACTTGAACGCTCTGAGGCGGGAAGTTGGAAATTTAAAGTGGGACATTCCCCAGTTCCAAGTTCTCTGGAATGTAGCTCTAGTTTTCACATTCGTTTCACAAATTTTGACTTTTTGTTACTAGTTAGCTTAAAAACTGAACTACATCTATTTGCAAAACATCATAAAGAACATTATTCTTATTCTGAGACATTGTCTACCTCAAAACAAAAAAAGTTGAAAATGATGGCATCTTGAAGCATATTCCAGTGCAGTTCTGCTACAACAAAGCATCTGGTCCTCTGACCTGCAGCTTGACTCGCAGCTCCTGGACAGTGCTGATGTAGTGTCTCTTCCAGACGCCCTGCTCAAATGGCGTGGGGGAGAAACTGATGCACCAGCCCAGCCTCAGACACTTGGGCATCCACAGCTGGTCCAGCTCCACCATGCTCTTCCAGTGCCAGCTCACCTGGTGGTCACAGGCAGGGAGTTCATACTGATGCATAACATCTGAAAATATCCACTGATGCTCTTGTGTGCATTTTCTGCATATATTTTGTACTTCACTGGATTGTAATTTGCAAATATATTTAAATCTATAAATCAGTGGTCCAAGTATCCAGAATTCTTTCCCGGCAGCTAATGGGAGCTCCGTTTGAACAAAATGAAACAAAAATGAATGAATGAATGAAAATGTGTCATTAATCCTCAGTATTTTTAATGCCACTGCTGCTATTCCACTTCCACACAAATCCACTTTTCTCAGTAAAACTAAAAAATCTGTAGCATAAAAGTTGCAAAACAAAACTATTAGCAAGCAATCAGCTGTGAAGAGAGGTCTGTACTGCTGAACTCATTAATGTTCATGGCCGTTAACATGTTCTAGAGTAACAGAGAATCCCCTTGTGGAGCCTAAATATCTCCTTCAGCCTGAGGAGAGGATTACCCTTCGGTTGACTTCATGATTTTTGGTTTGCAGCATAGACAGAGTTCAAATCCGGTTTGATACAACAGCATTTATGAATATATGTCTGAATATACTGAATCTACAAACACTTTGACTAAGTTCAAACATTGGGAACTATTTGAAATGTCTGAGCACATTTGAATGCATTTTGAATACTTGGGAAAAACAAAGGCAAGCACACAGTTGATCTTGCAAATTAAGTGCCTTCTGTTAAAGCAGTTCATTGTCTGTGGTATATATCTATACCTAAACTGGTCAAAGCATGAAGCTGTTTTGTATTTTTTTTTTCTTATGTAGCACAAAATTACTAATGTATCAATGTACTGGGATAGTTGAAAACTGAGAATGTCCATCCATATTATTCAGTAATGTTACTACATTGTTTTTTCTTTTGCTAATAGCTATCTACCTTTCAGAATTACACCAGTCTGGCATACACAAACCAGTAACACTCTAGCTGATTGGATGTTGACTAAACAAACTTTATGAATAAATTTGAGCATTTAATGTTACATCAACTTAATACTTCCTCCATATAGTTGTGCAGGTTTGATGTAGATTTTAATAAATGATTGGCCAGTTTATTGAAACCATGATTATAGAGAGACAACAAAGTTTGAATGTAATTACATGTAGTGAAGCATCATACATGTAGTGAAACATCAGGTTTCCAGCACAGCTTAGGGTAGCCTGTGACTGACAGAAATGATAAAGTCGTATTTTCACAATGGAGACAAGTAAGGCAGCTAATTAGAATAGAGATCCAAATGTCTTGTGCAAAGGCCATTTATCACAATTCTCAATAATACTACTCTGTCATTTACTTCTATGAGCAAGAATGAGTTTATGAAGTCAGAAATATTCACCAGGCAAAGTAACCATCGAGCTACTGGTTCTGATCGACAGTCCTATTTAAACCCCTGCAGAAACTGTAATCTATGACTTCAGTCTTTGGAGCACATGGTGATTGCTCAGTGGGAATGCCTGGAGCGTCTGTGTACCTGAGCGCAGCGGGAGAGGCTGCGGGGGTCCAGGAAGGAGAAGATGTAGAGGCAGAGCACTCTGGGCAGCAGGCAGGTGAAGTCAGCGGCCTGCAGGGGGAGCCGTCTGCTCACACTGAGGCTCAGGAACCTCAGTTGCTCTGCACTGCAGCAGGTCACCAAGTCCTGCAGCACCGCCTTCCTCTGGCTGTCAGACCACTTGTCAAACTGACCCACAGAGAACACAATAGAATAGAATAGATTAGAATAGAATAGAATAGAATAGAAGGTAACCATCAGCTGAAAATGGATGTATTGTGTCTCTATGCGTCAGCTTTCAACTCACCCACTTTCCCAAAAGCTTTTGTCTCTCTACAAACACCTAAAAAACAAAATAATTGTGACCATAGTTGCACAAAACTAAAGAATCAAGAATAACAGTAAGAGGGATTTATACAACTTGATAGGTATAGGGAATAAAAGCACACAAAATGAGATGGTTAAAAATAATAATCAAAAATGGCACACAAATAGGTGGCCACTATTTCCAAAATCAAAGGACAAACTTGACAGAATACGACTTACTTATGTTTTAAGACCGCTTATAACTTGAAGGCCCAGTTTTATAAATGCAGTATGGCACAGGTGCAAACACTGTCCCCCTACTACTGACTCTGTCAGTGTTTTGAATCACTACATTGATTCAGCTCTTTGCTAAAGATCTAGCAGTGTGTAACATCATTTAAAACATTGACTTTAACGCTTCACAAGGCTTGTTTATGTTGGTAGTGCAGCTATAAATTGCAGTTGGTCTAAAATCAGACCTGAGTTTCATTGCAAGAACCTCATAACTGCAGTTTTAGCGAGTTCCATGTTTGATGTCAGAGTCCATGCTTGTCTGTGGCTTGAGAAAATTCTCATGTGCTGATGAAACGATTTCAAACCAGTTACAAGCTCAAAACGGATCCCTGTATTGAAAAAATAAAAGACTTTGACAGTTTGCCATGATTTACGCCTACTGTTTGATATTAAAGTTTGTACAAGTGCACATTGTATGCATAAGTCAAGTTCTCTAAGAGTCTTTGTGAATATATCTCATCTTTATATAATGGAATAAATTCTTAAGTATTACTTCCAAAAAACTGTGTTCTGACTATACTGTAAACTCCCTGTTCCCCCCACATAGAACCAGACAGAGCCACATGGTCAGTTAACATGACAAGGTGAGATGACTGTATCTGACATTGCTGTTGGACAGCTGGTGGTTCAGAGGTGTCCAGGCGCTCAGTTTGGTCTGCATCTTTGCAGAGCTAAGAGACGACCGCGGTGCAAGAGGCATCCTCCTGCAGAAGTGAGAGGATATACTGAAACAACACACGAGGAATGGGTTATAATGACACAACATAACATGCATCTTGTGCTGTTTCAGTATCAAAGCTCAAAACAGGCTAAAATGTAGCCTGGCACACACTTCCACACACCCAAACAGAGTCAGAGTCACAAACTGCTGCTCAGAACAATACACTTTAAGCGTTTAACTCACTGTCAGTTCTCCTCGGCCAGTGCTGGGACATTAATTCAACTCCAACACACTCCTCCTCTCTGGCTGCATAGTCCTGATCTCTGTTGTGTCTGAACTGTTTCTAAGGCCTGTTCCAGCGCACAGTTTACTTGTTTCCATAGTGATGTTCAGCGTGCACCAGTAACTGACTGACTGCACCTCCCCCCTGACTCCTTTTACTGCAAGTGGACTGGCTGTCACTTTTCACACAGGAGGGCGCTGCAAATCCAAGCACAGTGGGAGTGTGTGCAGTGTGCAGGCATCACTGGCTGTATAATGATGACTGATGTGGTATGCGTATGAAGATGATAATGTTGCTGCTCCATTCACTACACTGAAAGTGGGAGAAAAAAACACTTACGGCCTGTATAATAATATGTTTGGAAATATGCTTCAAAATATTCATAATTGACCAAAATTGTATTTGTGCATGTAAATGTCATTCATTGGATTGCTGGACATTAGAAAATCCATTCCTCCAACACTGCACTTCAAATGAAAGTCATCTACATCTATTTGTTTTGGACATTTTTTTTTTTAACATTTGAAACCATCAATGTTGTCAAATACATTCCAGTATTAACTGGATTTGGCAATTTAAAAATAATGATGCTGAGACCTATTCTAATAATTGCTGATGATATTTTTCCATGTGTTCCACTTACCAAATGGACCTGTAACTGTATATAAGCATGTAAATATTGTGATTTTATATTTACTATGCAATAATCACCATACTGATGAAGGACTAAACCGCTATTAGCCGTTGATGTCATGATAAAATGTTTTAGGTCTATGTTGGACCCTGTAGGCGCCCAGCTATAGCCTTACTCCCACCAATGAGAGAAGTTTTGCATTCAAAAGCCTGCTCGTCCACGGATACGCGGTCGTGCGCAACGGAGACAGAGCAGAAAACCTGCTGTGAAGGGAGACAAGAAGAACTGCGTCAAGCTAGCAACAGACAGACAAGACATACCGGAAGTGAGGCCATTCAGACGTCAAAATAAACCATTAAATAAACAATATCAATATTTCAATATTTCCCATATAGGCTACATCATATATTTTATATTTCTGGTATATGTTCATATCATATATATTTCTCAATCAGTTTTTTTATTTGTCTCTGTTGTTATTTTGGAAGGTAGGCTATTAATATTAGTGATAACCTTGTCACTTGTGCTTGTAATGACTGAATACTATCAATCTCTATTAGTGTTAGATTGAAATTTAAGATATTAGACATTCAGCTAACTATGGATCATTGTGTCAGGATGGGTTGTGTCAGCTAAAGCTAATTGGTATGTGTGGCTTTGTTAAATTACTTAAAAAAATAGAAAGCAAACTAATAATAATAATAATAATAATAATAACAATAATAAAAATGAATAAAATAGTATATCAAATATCTGTTCAGAGGCAACTTAAGTCAGAACAAGCTGAACATTTTAAAAGCTGAACAAAGTCGATAGCTTAAATGGTGTAGAAAATAGTTACACGGCAAAAATTTGCCAGAAACGCTTCTGCTGCTGCAACAACCCAATTTGCCCGAAAGTATCATAATATGGGAATCGTATCGCTGCCTTTTGCAATATTTATTCACAAAAATTTTGAGCAGATAACCCATGTCGTTTCTAACTCTGCATAAAGCCAATATTGCACCCGTGTGTGGGAAATGGAGCTGATAGCTAGAATTAGCAAAACGTAGGCCAGGGGGAAAATGCAACAAAAATACTGGTTTAAACATGGTTTAACTGTATTATAATTAAGCGCTTACCGTATAAACTCTCTATTCAGCCAATCTAGCTTCATCTACCAACGTTCCTTGACGTTCCGTCATCTACCCAGAAACTCTGTTGTCATGACAACGTCAGTATTCGGTAGTGTCTTTCGATTACTGACGAGTCTTTTATTTCGAGAATTCGGACCGGAAATCCTTTTAAATTTCCTCCTAACTTGACGGTGATATCAGGGAGGGAGAGCAGAGCAGGGGAGGAGGAGGTCGAGGAGCAGAGGGAGGAGGAGGGGAGGGTGCTGGTAGAGGGACATTCACTCATTGTTACCAACTCGAGGAGCGGCGGAGACCCCGTTGGCACACGTGAATTTTCCGAACAATATTCAGGTAAGTTCGTTCAAATAACTTGCACTTAAATAACGGATGTTTCGAACGGTTAAGCGCCGTCACCGCCCGCCGCCTTGGCTCGGTACGGACATTTGTAACACCGGCATAGAGGTTTAATGTGGACCAGGCTGGGTACGGGCAGCTTACTATCAGTTGAGATGAACTAACCGTCATCTTTTGTTACCGCTGCGTTGCATGACGTTTCTATCTGTTTTATTTAAACGTTTATCTCTATTGTGAGTGTTGTAAAGCGCAACCGTAGTTAGGCAACCGTGACTACCCTCCTGGTAGTTAGCTAGACATTTATATGAGGAGCATTTAATTTGTGAATTGCCCGATAGGAGCTATAGGAGGAGCCCGTAATTTTGACGCACAGGTAATAGACGCACCAATGTGACTACAAGAAAAATCAGCCGAACAATTTAGCTTTTACATTTTGGATGTCTTAAAGTGAATACAATTAGGTTTATGTGCCGCTTGCGAGTGCATTGGGCTGTTATGGGTGTGTACTGCATGTAAATACATAATTTCAATGCAAGATAACTGGTGATTACAGTGTAATAAACTGTACAATCTGCCATACAAATATCACAGCAAAACTATATTTAATCTCTTAGATGAACATTCCAGTAGTGCCACAAGAGCTAAAAAAAAAAATAAAAATAAAGTACGGTAATCCAACTGTAAACTTACTACAGAAAGAATAAGTCCCTGTAGGAATATGATAGGAATATTGTTAGGATTTTTCGTTGGGATTTGCAGTGCTGCAAGTGCTGTTGTGTCCGTTGTAATTCTTTGTGCTGACAAGAGTGGATTATTAATGCTGTTAATTTAATCATTTATCCACAGCACCCGCCCGCCCACCATAATGACCATAAAAACAGTTACTAACCCCCTTGCTCACTGTGTGTTTTAAGCAGCTGTCTCTAATTAGTCTATTTTATTTTCATCCAAAAATGGGGTCAGTTTCAGGCCATGTGCAGAAAAGACCTTGGGTATACAGCTAAATACTGAGCTTATGCCATTTGTCAAAAGACCTGTTTTGATTCTTGTGCATTCATTTTTCAGATCCCAGACCAAGCACTGCCTCCGTCATTGGCTGTCATCGATATTTTCTCTCTGGTTTGAAGCATCATCGCTGTCGGTCAAGGCCATAGGGAGGAGTGTGATTGTGAGCCGTTCCTGCACACTACACAACGGAGACATCTTAAAGGACCACAGCATCTTTCAGGTGATGGAGGTCTTATGACACGCTGCTGCCGCTCACCGAAATCCCCTCAGTGATGGATGCAGCCAGCCTCAACCATGGCCATGTTGGATTACACCGTCCGACCCAGACTGTTTCTCTGTGAGTCAAAGAGGAGGGAGAACGATAGACTACCAGACAGTCCTAGACAGTGTTTAAGCTTCCCGCACCATCACCTGCATCATCACCTCCTAAATTCTCCCTACTGGTGAGCGAAGCTGATGCTGGAAGGGCCCAGCCCAACTCCCTAACCAACAATCCCCCGGTTTCTCCTCTCCTCTGCTTCTCCGGAGCAGCCATGGGTCTCCTCTGGGTGCTGTCGGTGTCCATGTTGACAGCTTGTGTTGCCATCCCGATGGACGCAGCGGCTGGCAGCCACAGCATGTTCACCTGTGAGCCCATAACGCTGCGTATGTGCCAGGGCCTGTCCTACAACTCCACGTTCATGCCCAACATACTGAACCACTACGACCAGCAGACTGCGGCTCTCGCCATGGAGGTACGGTGCAATGTTGAGATGTGAAACATGTGAAAACCTTGTCAAAACTCCAGTTTATGAGGGTTTATGGGTTATTGGTGTATAGGGTATTTGGGTTTTTGACGGCCAGTGCTGATACTAAGATATTTAGAGTCGATTTAGCTCCTTATAGCTTATATTGAACGCCTTTAATATTTATCAAAGAAAAATTTATCAAATTTATCAAAAGAAATATTAAGAATTCAAGTGCTTCCTCCATAATTGTGCTCTTGTTGGGGTGGAAAAGCATCTGAAACAATATTTAGAGCATCATTCCTCACTAAAACCCAGAATCATGAAATTGGCAGTTTGACTCACCACACCTACTATGTTGGATTTATTTATCAGGCCTTTTAATGTAGGATTTATTTGAAAATATTGAATATTCAAATTAATAAGTAATAAAATCAGATTTTACAGACTGTTCATGTAGCTCGGTTGGGGAGGAACCTTATGTTGGAGATGGAGAACATGACTGGCCAATATCCAATCAAATCTGCAGATCAGATATTGGCATAATCCTAGTATTATTTTTTTTTTTTTGAACTGGGGTTTCTGGAGGCACAGATGGTGCATGGGGTTATATTTCATGGTCTCCCACATGACCAATGTAATTGTCCAATATGTTTTAGCCTAGGTCTCATGTTGAGAGACTAAATTAATTATATGGGTTCTGGGTGGTATTTTGGTAATATTTATGTCCCCACAGCTCAAGAAAGCCATTCAAAACTCATTGTACACTGAAAACCCTGAATCTGAAAACCCTGCAGTTATCCCTGCTTTATGAAAAATATAATTTTCTGGAGATGCAAAGTTTTTACAGGAAATTATGTCAAACATCAGTTTTTCACTCTGTAACTTTTTATGACCTTTTGTTGAGCTCTTTTTTTTCCCACACTGCATTTTCTTTCTTTCTTTCCTTCTTTGACACTTCATCATGTGTAAGACAAAGAGACTGGTGTGACACACATTCTTATCACTGTGAGGTGAAATTCACACACGCCTATACTGACACACACCCATAAACAACAATCAGCCACAGACATACAGAATTTCACTCTCAGATCAGGACTGGAAGTTAACAGGGGTTTGAGAAATAATTATCTCACATGTAGAGTAAGTGGTTCAGTGTGTCTCTGTGGTGCCCAGCCTGCCCCATGGACATCCTGGTAGTAGCCTAGATAGTCATCACTATGGCTAACTGGGTATCTGCTAATTGTTGGTAATATCAAAGTGCTAGCCTACTTTCATTTGGCTCCTCTAGCTCCAGGGACTGGGAGCGTATTACCAAAACATTAAGCAGAAAATTAAGCTTTAATATTTCTCCTGGGGGAATGGTGCATTATTAAACGACATTGTGATTTTAGCTGGTTGTGTTGTCCTAAGATGGTTCCTGGACTTGTGTTTGGCATGTTGACAGGCGAAGTGATCTACATGTAAGGGCTCTTCACATCATCTCTACACCCAAACCTTTTTACATAACAGACTTTGGACCAGTCGCACAACCTTTTTTTTTTTTTTTTGCGCTGTTTCATCTTGAGTTCAGATCATGGATTAAACAGCGATTCCAGTGTTTGGTGTTGATTCTGTTTTTTTATTGTTTCATCCTCCTCCCGTAGATTATCTATAGATTTACCACCCCATAGCATCTGACTGCTGTAGCTGTGTTATCCTCTTTGAAACATGGAGGCAGGCATTTAAACACAATCACGGAGCAGATGCATCACCTCGTTAGGTTAATCCCATGCTTTATGTATGCAGATCCCTCTGGATTCTCAATATACAGAGCGATTACTTGCCAACCTACTGCAAAATGCTACATCAGGTGCTCTGTCAATTTATCAATCCGTCTGTCCGTCCATCTTTCCTTCCTTCCTTCCTTCCTTCCAGATACGTCATGATTCTCATCCCTTCATATGTTTCTCATCAGTTTATCCATCTTCAACATTCATCCTTTATGTTCCCGCCCACTTCCACTCCCTGTACCACTTCTGCCCTTTAACCCCCCCATGCCCCGCCCTGCCTGGCACACTCGTGATGATGATGTTGTGTAGAGTCCTGCCCGGCCATCTGTGCCCACTCCGCTCCACTGTACTCCACATAGATACGTTCAGAGAGACAGAGGCGAGAGAGAGAGAGAGAGAGAGAGAGAGATGGATGAGGGATGGAGGGCAGGAGGAATAGTGTGCAACGAAAATCCAGGGTTATGTAACCTGAACATGCCCTGCCCGGCTCCGGGAACACACTGAACACACTGCATCGCATCACGCCGCACCACATCACAGCTGCTGCACTCGCTGAGCGCACCGAGGCTTTGGGCTCATGTCTGGAAAAGATGCAACACCCCCCACACTCTCCCGCTTGCTCTTTCCCATGCTGTGTCCTCCCTTTGCCTAAATATTCTTATTTCTGGGTTTAGTCACCACATTGTCATCTAAGAGCTTTGTGTTTTCTCCGTATTTTTTGTTTTATTCATCAAATTTTCAGGAAATTGCTATAAATTTTAGCGTGCATATCCGATTTACGTGGTCTAAGTTAAATTATTTTCACATTACTGAGATTTTCTGTGTTATTTTGAGGCCAGGTTAGCTTTTTATGCCTAATTTAAGTGTGTGGGGTGCACTGAACAGAGAGAGGCGCTTCTGGTTTAGACGGTGTTCACTTCAATTGGTCATGGACCCACAATTAAGTCTCTTTTAACGCCGAGAAACGCTCGTTAGGTTTTTAAAACACATGAAATCCCAATAGATTCCAAATCACAGACACTGCGCCTCTATCTGGCCCTTGTTTTCCCGATAACTCACTCTAGATGCAGTTCATGGGAGAATTCAAAGCCTGTAAGAGGGTGAGGGCAGCCAAATGAGAATTGACAGTTGATTTTAAAGGGAATTAGGCCTGCTGAATGGCCATGATAATGATGATGAATGCCTTGCACCGTGGAGAAACTGGGAGTTGGACGAGAACCAATGCCTGCCGCTCTTGCAGTTTTTGTTGAAGCCCCCTGAAGTGGTGTGTCTCTGATTTTTTTTTTTAAATGTCTTGCCTTTCAAGAAAGATTTTGCGGGGAGGATGGGGGGTATGGGATAATTTGTTGGCCTAAACTATCTACTAGCCTTGTCTTATGAAAATAACATTTGTCAAACTATTCTGTCTCAACCAACCATTTTTCATTTAATGCTTTGCTCAGTGTCGTGACTGTGACAGATGACCGTGTATGAGAAACACAATGAAAAATACACAATGTATTTGGACAACATTTTTTTTGTAGTCTTTGTTGCACAGATCTGATTTTTTGGTGCAAACAATAAACAACAAAAAACAAAACACAAATAGAGGGATTTCTAAAAAATGTTTTTTTTTTTGTTGTTTGTTTATATCCATGCCTAGTCAGTCATCGCTGACCGCCAGATGACCCCGTCACTGAACTGGGACAGTAGCCTCAGGGCTGGGAATCGGCTATTTCTGTGCCACAATGTGTTAGATAAGTGGGAGCGTGGCGGATTTGACTGGCATTACAAAAAGAAAAAAAAAAAAAAAAGAGGGTTAAATCCAAATTTTTGAGATCGATGCAGCCAAAAGTAGCCAACAGATGAAAGTAAAGCAGCGTAGGACCGTGAAAATTTATCAGTGAAATTGACAAGAATTGTCCTTTTGCTTGAAGAAAGCAGGCAGTATTGTGATGACAGTTCAGTGGTGATACATGCCAAGGTTGCTCTTCTTTGCCCAGGATAAAAAAAAATATGGACGCTGAGTCAAAACATTGAAAATATCTTTTAATAGCAAAATTATGTCTATGTTAATATTTATAAAAAGGAAATAAGCAAATTTCGCATTTTCTGGAAAGTCAGACAGAGACTTTTGCCTGACACAGAAAAGGGAGGAGAGGCTGAGTTGCGGAGGTGATTTCAAAAACACGGTCCTGTCATGGTGAAAGTCCCGGGGCCAGATGGGACACGGTACGCTCAGGACCAACAGCATCAATCAATGAGCGGGTTTGTTTACATGAAGCTATGGCTGAGCCAACAAATCATCTTCAGTGACAACAAGATGCTGACAGAGTCACATGCATGTTGTCTTGGGGGAAATTCAGTGGCACAGATAATGAACAAGCCCTGACTTGGCAAAGAGGACGGCTGTTATTCCATTTATCAGCGCAGGCACAAGCCATAAGGCACGCTGCCTGTGGGGCCGCAGTGAAAACTGAAAAAGGCTAAACCCATATGGTTCAGGCTTTTCTTAATACTCCCGATTACTCCTCTTGATTCTGTGTATGGCATTTCTCATGTGCTGTGTTGTCGTGTTGGAGTGTTTTCAGGGAGACAAAGCCCCGCTGACACTCATTCCCTGCTCCTTTCAGGTCATTAAATCAGCCTCTTTACTCAGGTTTACTGTGTATCCAGATAAAGCGTGTTGTGTTACAGCCGTTGTATAGAATAGCCTAGGATACCCCACCCATGCAGTGTGAATAGATTGGGGGAAAAAAGGAGGCAAGGTGTGTGTCGGTGTGGGTGTGTAAAATGCTGACAAGGCTCTCCAATGGCTGCAAGTCAGTAAAAATGTGCAGTGTATCAAAAATGCACTATTTAATGTGTTTATGTTGTTGGCTGCTAAGGGTGGATCCTTCTTAAACACACACACACAAACACACGCACACACACAACATGGTCTGATAAATCCAACCCAGCGTGACCCAGGCTATAAAAGAGCCTCTTGTTTTATTTAATGTCCAACACCGTGTTTATTGGCTCCGGAGTGAATGAGAAGCACATCCAGAGAGCAAGTCCTTCGTTGACAACAACCACTGTGTGTGTGCATGTGCGTGTGTGTGTGCGTGTATGTGCGTGTGTGTACATTACACACTCAGTGCGCAAGGTTTTCAAACACTTCTAAGGGGTGAATGACACGGCAGACTCTGTCGACCTATCCCTCCTCTCTCTCTCTCTCTCCCTCCCTCCTCCCCGCCCTCCCATCTCTTTTGTGCTCCTCCTCCCCCCGCGCGGGGCTCACCGGTTGCCCAGGAAACGGTCCCAATTGTGCTGTTAACAAAGGGAGCAGGGGCTTTCTTGCCTCCCGGGAGGTGGTCCCCTCCACCCTGCACCCTGACCTCCTCGAACCCTGCTCTCCCTCCACCTCCGTCTTCCTGCTCCCCCTCCTCCTCCTGCTCCTCCTCCTCCCTGCTGATGCATCACTCGTTGCCATGGTGCTGAGCTTGGAAATTTAGAGAATTGGAAGGGCAGCAAAGGAGAAAGGAGGCTGGGAAGGAAGGGAGAGAAAATGAAATGTGAGGGGAAAGGGGGCCTAAGGAAAGAGGGGACTGACAGGAAAGAGGGGTGACGGCAAGGTATTTAAAAACGAGCAAATCACTGCAGACCAGTTGGTCCCTATGGATTCTTTGTCAATTATTCATCAGTCACTGTGTGTCAGTGGCTGAATCAGTGACGAGGCTTTGTAAAGCAGTTTCCATAACAAAACATTAAAAAACAGGAAGGCACATACACCCTCACAATATGATTCTACTGAAATACAATATATTTTCACTTTCTAAAGACCAACTTTTTGCAGAAACCAGTGTTGGCATATTTTCAAAATCACACAAGGAGGCAGCGTTTGTAGAACCCATTTACTCCCTTCAGCTGATGGCTTGTTGAAACCCCAGCATCCACTGGCTTTCGTCATGCTAACTGATGTGTCTGGCTGTGTGTGAGCCCGCTATTTCCAGAGTGGCATATTATTCCACATTTTCAGAGAGATCAAAAATCCCTTAACAAACTCCCATGAATACATAATGACTTTAGCAGCAGGATGGAAGCTGAAATTACATTAGCATACCCCCCTCAGGCCTGCAGCACTTGACAGAGTTGTGTATTACACGCTTGATTCTCCTTACACGGGCGGCTCTGGGGTGAACAACAGCATGAAAAACCCCTGGCCATTCATCCGACCAATGGTTCACCAGCTGTTTCCAGTGTGGCCATAACATCTAATTCCTATGGTGTGTGTGTATATAGGCTCCTCGGGGCCTCAAGATGTTGGGTCTTCTCATTGTTTTGGCTGCTGTGGTGATAAAGCTGTGACTCACCATATGTCCCATCCACCACCAGTTTAGTCCTGCCCACACTGACTCACAGGCGGATTGTCACTGATGGTGTGGTCGTAATTCAGCCGGCCGGACAGAGATACGGAGGGGATGGAGGAGGGGAGCCGGGGAAGAGGAAGAAGGGTGGGGGTGGAAGGAGGGAGACGGGGATGGACGGATTGAAGTGTGTGAAAATAGCGGAGCAGAAAAAGGGATGGGTGATAAAAGTAAAGGCGAGGGATGAAACAGAAGAAAAATAGCAGCAAAGTGTTTTTAAATAGATCGCCTGCTCTTGCGGCTGGTGTTTATTCTGCCACTGCCCATAGCATCTCAGCTCAGTACAGTACATTGCGTGCCGTGGATTGTCTCAGCCGCCCGCGGGAGTGGAAGTGAAATGGGAAGGTCAAGATACAGGCTCACTTTAGCTGCATTAGATCATGTCTGAGTGGTTGCTGTAACACATCACGGCACAGCAGCACTGATGAAGTAATAGATGTCACAGGACTGCACACTGACAACAAAGGGCAGAGGGGACTCAGTGGAAGACCACCAGTACTGTAGCCTCTATTTGTTTGCTATCAGTGGGGAAACAAGTTAGGACGAAATTAGGGATTTTCACAATATTTCATATTCATTGACCCTGCAATGACCTTAGAGTTATTACTTTGAATTGTTTATTATTTTGTTATTATTATTATTTTTTTTGGCAGTATTTTTAGTGCATAGTGGAGATTTCTTTGGTGTTTTACCAAAGAAGTGTGTCCAGTGCATCCGTCTTTTTCCTTAAATTTTCTGTTGACAAAGGTGATCATCATTATATGATTTGTATGAAAAAATCACATTATATTAAATAATTAAGTTGATGTTTATCCCATCGATTCATGGTAGTGTTGAGTGTGATGTCAAGCTAAACCTTAAAAATTTCAAATAGTTCTCATCAAGATCATCATCCCTAATTTTGTCAGTTTTTAGATTAAAAAATTGCTTGTCATCATCAGTTTATACAGCAGAATTGTCATAATATTCTAAAATCACCAAATCATCATGACATGATTTCTACAGAAAGATCATAAACAATAGTACTGAGTTATTATCCAGCCTGAGTTTGATTTTCTGTAGGTGGCGCTCTTTTCATCGTCTGTTCAGCCATGGTGTGACCCAGTTCTTCTGTTTTTTTTTTTCCTCCAATCAAACTGCTGCTGCTGAAAAGGTGAAAGACATCAATACAGTGTTTTCCTTGGGGAGATACACATGACACCAGCTGTCTACAACAGGAAACATAAAAGCATTTTATGAGCTGGGTATTGGTTGAATCACTATCATGCGATATTCAGTATATATAGATATATTTATATGAACATGTCATGGATTATACCTTTAATTTTAATAAGCATTTAACCACATTGGAAAAAATGAATTGTGATGCAAGTCTTCAGCTGCATGGGGAAAAATACTGTCTAAAAATATCACAAATGTGTTCGTGTTAAGGGGAAAATCAGTTTTTTAACCCTTTCCTGAAATATGGACTTTTGGCAAGAGCAAGTTTCCCGAAGGCTAGTAATGAGAAACCAGTAATGTGAGACTCTTCCACCTTTATTTAATTTCAAACAGAGCCAACTGTCTGTACCATAAGAACAGTTTCTTCTGGAGGGGAACCCTATTTGATTGACAGCCTAAATCTGCAGTAATAGACCCATTTTAAGGTGGATCTCTCTCATGGCAGTCGTGTTTATGCTTCATAGCTCTGTAGGGCTGGTAATGTGTGTGAGTGCTTGTGCCATTGTGTCACTGTACAGTGACGCCTAATGAAACGTGATGACTCCATTTGTGCAGAAATTACACGATCAACTGGTTGATTGATCTCACTTATGACAGGCGTGTAAGCAGCCTAAATTGCTCCTCTGAGTCAGTCTGAGTCAGTCTCTGCATCGCGCTAAAGACACACGTTATAGATTCTGCATCTGAACCAAAATCCTATTCATCCCTCCCTGTCATCGGCCCTGTGCCACTCACTGAAAATGTCTGATCCCTCACATTGGTACTTACCCATATGAATACCTCGACGCCTGCCTGTCTGCCTCACTATCGCTCCCTGTCTCTTCCACGGCAGCTGAATGTCCTCCTGCCAGAAATGTGTGATATGAACAAGGCGCTGACAAAAGCTGCGTGGATGTGGATGCTTTGTGCTTCGAGGGCCAAGCCTAACACCCATCCTAATCCTTTTACATAAAGACATGACGTGTGGGTGGCATGCCAGACACAACACGCTGTCAACACAGTGATATATACAATATATAAAGGTGTCAGGATGTATCTTTTCCACAGACTTGGGAGAAAATCTGACAAGAATCTCTTAAAACTTGGCTCCACTTAAAGAAAACAAAAACTGAGATCTGAATGAACAGCATGTGCCTCTCCAGTGATTTATTGTCACATTCTGACCTAGAAAATATATCTCATATTGACAACTTTGTCACTTTGACAACTACGTGCGAGAAAATTGCTAGAGATATTTTTTCATGCCTAAGAGTGAACATTGTTTCACCTACTTTTACGAAAGTTTACAAGGATCACCGTAAATAATCAGTTGCATTAAAGTTTCCCATTTTTAATCTCCCAATATTCAGATTTATAGGTATTTGGGTCATATTTGTTGATTTTCTTTCCCATGCTTAGCCAGTAAAGAAAGGCTACATCTGGGTCAGAAAGTGTAAAAAATAGATTTGCTGATCTATATAAATCTATGTTAATCGAGCCTCAGATGTTTTGGCTAAACCACGTGCTAATAGTAAAATCCTGCTTCCACTTGGACTCTCAGTGCAGCAGCATTAACAGACTGCCTCATAATGAAAGGTGACAAGTTTGGCTCCTGCAGTGGGCATATGTGCCAGTTTTACAGCCATTTGTTCTGTCAAGGTGTCCTTGAGCGAGACACTTGAACCCCTTTGTGCCTCACCAAAGGATAAGAACCAAATCACTGCATTTTTTTCCTTTTTCATATGAAAGACTGAAATAGAATACTGGTTTTGGTTGGCTGTGGGACAAATGAATGCTTTTGGGTATTATTGTTCAGAAGAAGTAGGTAATAAGTAAATCAATTTGCTTTTGAATATGCCCTGTGAAAAGATGACTCACTCAACACTCTGGTTGATAATTCCCCAAAATAGGCGCTCTGCGATGTATAAATAATACATTATCACTCTTAAGTATTTACGGGATCAGGAAAAAAAATCTGGAGAGCCAAATGTTGCCTGTGGACCAAGCTTCAGCTGACTAATTCAACTTGTTTTCCAGATAAATAAAGGGGCAATACACCTTTTCCTCTTGTATTTGTCAGCTAGTTAGACAGTGAGTAGGCACAGTATTGTTTTCAGCATATAGCCTATAATTAAGAATAAAGACTGAATCTTTTAATCTGTTTTCAAAAGAGTGCCACCATCCCACTTAACAACCCCCACTTTCTGACACACACATACACATACACACACACACACACACACACACACACACACACACACACACACACACAATCATCCCGGTTGCCCCCTGCTTGTCCTCTCATCTCCCCTCCCCTCCCCCACTCTGTCCTATAGACCTCTGTCCCCACATTTCGGGGGTGGGGGGTGGCAGTGTGTCTCACTGGCTTACACGGGGCTGAGTTTCTTTATTTATTTCAAATATCCACACACACATGCACTCACATGTGTGTTTAGATGTACGTGCATACACGTAGAAATATGCAACCAGTCATACTTGGACACATGACACGAGGAATTATACGCTTTATTGCAATATGTCTCCCCCCCTTTCACACACACAGACACACACACACACACACACACACAGCTCCCCTCCCTTGGGGATTTACATATTAAAGACGTGCCCCACAGATGCTCCCTGCTCTCACTTCGCCTCCTGCCTGTGCTGTTTTTCTATGTGTGTACATTTGTGTGTGTGTGAGAGAGTCTGTTCATGTGCTCGTACCAGGATGTGTTAGTGTGTAAATAATATACTTCCGCCGGTACATTTGTCTGTATGTGTGTCTGTGTGTGTGCGCACTACAGCAGCGTGTCAGTCAGTCACAGCGTGCTCCTCCCTCTAACACAAAGACCCTGTCACCAGCAGCCCTGTGTGTGTGTGTGTGTGTGTGTGTGCGTACCCGGCATGTTCTGCTCCTCCTGTCTCTGTCCTAGTGTGCCAGAGAGGAGATTGGAAGGAAGGAGGGGAGAGGAGCTGGTGACGGGGGGGGTGCGGAAATAATTGGGGGCAGAGGGGATTATTAGGAAAGGGGCCAGAGTTGTTTTTTTATGGACTCATCTTCAGAAACTGTCTGTCATCATGCTCCAGTGGCCTCTTTGTGCTCTGCTTTGGCCCGCATTCGCAAGCCACCAGCTTTGGACTATACTGTTAACTTCCAAAACTGTTTTAAATTCTGTGATAACTGTGTTGGACACACACTTTAAAGTCTGTCTCTGTCTCCGACCCTGCAGCCGTTCCACCCCATGGTCAACCTGCAGTGCTCTGCGGAGCTGCGGATGTTCCTGTGTGCCCTCTACGCCCCGGTGTGCACCGAGTACGGCCGCATGACTCTGCCCTGCCGCCGCCTCTGCCTGCAGGCCAAGAGCGACTGCTACAAACTGATGGACATGTTTGGTGTCAGCTGGCCAGACGAGATGGACTGCAACAGGTTGGCTTTTTTTTTTTTTTTTTTTTTTTTTT